>JAVTVY010003318.1:0-32435 GCA_036873755.1 Hanleya hanleyi | reverse complement strand
GGGTACTTGAATAAGTTTTTTTACCTCAATTCTAGATAAATTACCTTAAAACAAGAAATGTTTTCTTAGTTTGTCCCATTTTGCCAGATTTATCTTATTTTAAGAAAAATTATCTTAAATAGGATTTAATTTTACTAGATATATCTTGTTATAAGAAAAGTTATCTTAAATAAGATTTATTTTTACCAGATGTATGGTGTGATAAGAAAGTTATCTTAGCTAAGATGTCTTTTCTGTGATTTGTCTCCTCAAAATGTAAGATTGTGAATCGAGTGGAAACGGATCGCTACACTAATAGTATGAACATGTGGTTTCCTGAAAGAAATTGTTCATTGTCAATTTGTAAGAGTTACTGTTACAACTTGCCTGAGATATACGTGAAATTATATCTTCTACTTGAGTGAGGAACATATTTTTGTAATTTAGTATTTTTATCTGCAAATCCACCTTCACGTGCGGTTATGGTTTTTATATGGGTTCATGTATTTGCCGCCATTCTCAACTGAAATCTTCTGTGCTTCCACAATTCTCGCGAATTATGTTGGTATCCAGGAACATTATTGAGAAAACTCAACTGAGCCTCTCAGTGGATCGTTCTACAGATGAATGAGAGTAGTATGTTGCTCAATGTGTTCAATGAACTGAGCGAAAACGTCGAAAATGAGATTTGCTTTCTTTGGGAGTGGATTTACAGATATAACAACAACAACAACAACAACAAATTGGGAAACAAACTAGATCCTAGGGGCTTCATGAAAAGTGCGAGTGCACATGAAAGTGCATGGTGAAAGTGCGGATCTCCAGGTCTGTTTCGTCGTTTTTGTCTACCTGAACACAGGCAATTAGAAAGTAAGTTTAAGACTGTTACATTGGTTTCAAAGCAAACGCGAAAAAATATATGTATAAAAAGCAAAGATACAAGCTCGACCTCCCATGTGCACAGCAATGTAGAAATGTATTTCCAACAAAAGCTTTCCCATGTCGAAGAGATATAAGAAAGCAAAACATTTTTATATACATTAGCTAATCAAATCATTTAATATTTACAATATAATGGGGGGAAAAAATGAAAATGTGTTCTCCAGAAGTATTTTGGGGTTGAATATTAAGCTTATTCATTATATATGTCAGATAGGCATTGAAACCAAAGTCATTGCATCAAACCAGTGACTGCAGTCTTTTCAGGAAACCTGTCTTTGTAATTTAAGTTGGTGGCAGGTTGCCTCTGGCAATTTTGACTGGCAGAAACTTTTCAGGCTTTGAGTATTTGCATAAAACATCGGATCTGAATTCTACATGGTTTGTAGTGTATTGATTCCTCCAGTGTTTCCTAGTTCTTTCCTTCTGCTTTGGAAGAATATTCGTATATGAACTTGGGTGTATGCTTTAGCTTGCAAGACCTTGTCTGCGACTAAACATTGGGACTTTCTCCACCACAAGCACCTGATGAGCACAAAGGCTGGGCAATTCTATTTGAACAGTTTAGGTGTTTTTACTATCAAGAGTGCAATATTTGTAATGTCTATGGAGAATTGAAGATGATATATTTTCTAAATTTGAGAAGCATCCATCATATCTTTGGTGTTTGGCTATTTTGCATATTTTTAGTTATATCAGTCGCTTGTCATATCATACAACTTTGACATGGGCGAGAAATGTTGTGCAAATATATTTTAGTATTACTGCTATAAATGGAAAGAAATACTTGTCAAGGAGAGGTTTTAAGGATGAATGCCAGAACAAAGGCCTTAAAATATTTAAAATATATTTTTTATTTATCTGTTTTACATATATGACTTACTTTTGCTCTTCAATTGCATGATGATGGGGTGAAAGCGACGTTAAATCCTATCACTCACACTTCAATTGCATGACATTATTTTATCATGTTTTTATTTTACATGTATACTGCTAACTGTAACAAGCATATATTCATGTTCAGATTTTGGCAGTAATATGATATAAAAAAAAACTTTAGTTAAAAACGTTAATTGGATTGTAGGGAAATATTTGAAGTGTCACTATTAATATTATCAGTATCAAAATTTTTCGTTGTTTTATTGATCCTGTTGGGAATTGCGGCGTGGCTGAAATTATTGGGATACCTCTTCTACATGCATAAACTTTTGCATCTAATATGTGCAGACTATTCACTACATGCATCATTTGAATAAAATTTCCCCATCTTCAAAATATTTTTTTGTCATTTAATTTGATTAAATGTTGTTTAGCATGTTTTTCTTAATTAAGTAAATGTTGCTAGCTCAAGATCCTTTTGTTGAATTTACAATGTAAGATAATTTATCTTGAAGACTGTATACATGTTTTCTTGAGTAAGAATATTTAACTCAACAGCCTTGAGAAATATTTTCTTATCCAAGTTAACAGCTTTGAGAAATATTTTCTTATCCAAGTGGTCAGTTTTTCTTGAACAAGTTAATTATCTGGAATAAGTTTAATATTCTTACCCCACTCCAAAAATATCTTACTTTAGATTTCCTAGCAAGATAAATTATCTTACTGAAGAAAAAAATAAGATTTTTTTTCTTAAATGAGTAAAAAGCGCCAAGATAATTTTTCTCAATTAAGATCTTCGAATAAGATTTGTGAATCTTGAGTAAGATAAATAAACTTATAATTTTCTTATCCAAGTAAATATCCATAAGTAAATTATTCTTACCCCACTCCATGATAATTTATCTTATTTCAAGATGATTTTTTCTTAAAATAAGTTTTTTTTTTCTCGTTTTAAGTACCCTATTTTTGGCAGTGTACAAAAGATGTAGGTAAGAATAACTTTCGTATCACCCAAGAGGCGTTGTAGAACTGTATTTTTGAACAAGTAGGGCAGCACATGACTCGAAAATGGCGGGTTACGTCGGTAGACTTTAGCTGATTGGCTGACGAAATCACGTGGTATTGATTTCAGGATATTCCCTCTCGTAGTTGCCGAAAGTAGGCTGAGAATGGATACACACGATCCAAGGGTCAGTCTTACCGCGTATAGATGACCCAGATGGTTACAGGTTGACCTTGGACATAGCAAACCGTATTATTATACCTCATGTAAATTCGTAATGTTTTCATTGGTTGACAGCTTGTCACGTGTCATTCTACAAATCGTGATGTTCAGTGATGATGCAGTGATATCTTGCGTTACCGTTGGATAAATGTCATGTACCACGGCAGAGCGTTGAATATGACAATTGTTCCACGGCGACATCTGCTTGTCCAGCAAGGAGTGGCCTCCCATTTGTTTTTTGTTGATATCTCTGGGTCAGCGCACCCATGGTGACAAGCCGATTCAGGTTGTCTGCCAGTGCGGATGCTCTGTCGCATCGAAACTGTTTCGACTATGGATATCGCTGTCAAACGGGAGCGTTACAAAATTATGACCCATACAGAACGTACCGTACGTACTAAAAATAAAACATTCGGTACAATGTTGCGCGCTCGTTGTACATCACTTGTCTCGAGCTGACAAATCGTGATGCCCCACTCTATAATATGCAATAATTGCAATATTGCACAGCTCGTAAAAATCTTAGGTTTCGAGCGCTTATTTTTACATACCATAATGTAAACTGTATAAGTGTAAACCAAGTTATCCATGCATTTAGTTTCGGAAATATACATTTTAGTGAAACCAACTTTTTTTTCTGTTTTCTTTTTGCCCAGAAAGTAGTGTTTCGTACGCCCCAAAAGTGATATACAATAGCGTCGACAGAGACTTAGAAATGGGCTCTCATCTGAGTTAAAATATCAAACATATGACACTTTGAACCAACATCAGTCTAACGTCTTCAATCTGTGATATTATTATATCGAAATGTCATTTTGGTTAAAGGTGTCATATTTTAGATATGCTAAAAAATCCATACCGAAATGTATACGAAAAGCCGAAAACAGACGTAAGTCATATTTCAAACATCCTTTGATGCTGTTTACCTCAGTCTCAATTGTGAGCGTTTACAGAATAAAAGTGGATACTTTTTTGCACAGAATTAAACAAATTTATCAACGTAACAGCCAAGGGACGTCACAACTCTTTTTGGCACGAAAAAGTTACATAGGCTAGTCCTCAATCGATATACCATGCATGAATGCTTTGGTTTCACTTCTAGTGCACGGTGCTGAAGATGCGAGCCTGTTGCCGAATGGATTACTTTACGTGTCATCGGTGAGTTTTAGTTCTGTGGTTTGAACGGTGTTTTTATTTTCACAACAAAACTACTATAGTATACTACATGTATATATAATGAATAACTGCAGTAAAATGCTATAGTAATATACCGGGAGAGTGGCCATAAATCTCCTTGAGAAAGAATTAGGAGAGTGATAGAGAGCGAGCGTATTATCCTTCCCCTTAAAAACTGAAGGCTGATAATATACCGTTGGTGTACAGCACAGATATATCATGCTACAAATTTACTATATAATTTTCTTCCAATTTTATCCACATGGCCAATGGAATTGCGGATTTTTTTGGAAAATTAGAATTGCAGATATCACGTCATACACATTTTTTTTTCTCTAAAATCTCCATTCCAAACCCAAACCAGGTGTGAAAGGAAAGAATTAGTCCATCATCCTAAACACAAAAGGGCCTCATTTTTGGATGAACCTCAACCCACGGTATAGTAGAATTTGATGGTGAATTTTTGCTAGACCATATATAGACGCATCTGTCTAGGGTAGTGGATGGGGTGGGCAGTCTGAAACATGGGTAGGTAATGTGCTAGAGTCACTTATAGCGGATCAGTGGACTTAGGGGGTAGGGGTAACATAGGACATCATATTTCCACTTCTACTGCTGTTCAGGTTACATGTAAGGTATCATTATTAAGGTGTGTGTATGGGTTATCACCTGATGGAAGACTTACTTTGATTGGTTAAAGTTCGTCTGTTCTGTAGGTCAGTATGCCTTTAGCGTGATTTTAGGTTGAAAATTAGGATATACGTTCGATATAGTCAGCTGTGTACACTGGAAAAGGACACCAATATAAAACAAAATAACAGCTGTAGATTCTCTACAGACCATGTGCAAGTTTTTGACGCAATAATTCTGTCATCTGCTTTCAACTACTTCTCCCCAAGATCGTTCACACATCGAACTAATTTTGAGTAAACATTAAATTTAGGGAGATGGTCATCATACCAGACGCGTGCCAGAAACGATTGACCAAGTATTGCGATTAATATATTTTTGTGAAAGTATGTGCACGGGCTATGGTCTGCATGGTTCAGAAGCGTTTAATATTACGGACAGGTATCAGTTATGTAGGTCAGTAGGTTATCATTCTGTCTACAAAGCCCAATTATTGGTATGAGTTAATTTTGCTAGTTAATACGCAGATGGAAGGAAATCTGTGGCTCATGTACTGTTCTGTGCAATTGTTTTCCCATGAGAAAAGTCATCATGATTTCTCAAGGATAATACACTAAATGGGTCAAAAGTTCATAACATCACTTTGAGGCGAACATTAGGTACGTGGTATGGAGAGGCATAACACATTCCATAATATTCCACCTTCTATACTCCCTCGTATGTTACAAATAAGGCAGCATTGTGAAGATAGAGTATGTTTTAAGAAGCGCTTTAGGTACTGTCCATTATGTAGGGCAATATGTCACCGAATTTAACTTAAAGCAAGAATTAATGCAGACATCTTAAACTGTGTCTTACCAGGGGAAATATATAACAAAAAATGACCAGTGTATCCACAAGTATTTGGTAAAATAATTTCATCATATTTCAAGAAGTAGTTGATCTCCAAAACTTTCATAACTCGCAACATTTCGAAATTAATGAGCTGGGGTGAATTAAGTTGGTTAGTACCGGAAGGTCACTAACTCAATCCACTAAATAGGCGTTTAATTTCGCTAGTTAATTACATCTGCATAAAATAAATACGTATGGACTATCTGTTGGTCATGTACCAGTAAGTGATATAAAATATTCGTAGTTTCCTGACATGGTTTTCTCTACATAATGTTCTCGATATCAACATGGATTTCGGAAGGAAATATCGAGTACATCATATCGAGACTTTTGAGAACTGTTTTCCCTATTGAAGTAAAAACATAGAAAGGTTTCTGAAGTGGCACCTATACTTTCCTGTCATATTTTGGAAAAAAATTTATCTAAATTTTGCAAAATGGTGTGTATTGGTCCATTTTGATGGAATATTTTGACTTTGAAGAACTTTTATAGTTATATATGTATAGAAAGATACCTCAAGCGGAACCAACTTTCTCCTCCTATTGCGTACCGGGATTTCTGCCTCTCGAAACATTTTTCAAATTAGATATAAAATGGTGCTTTCTTTTGGATTTAGACAGTATATATTTTCGATTTGTGAAAATTTCTGGATGAACGTAAAGAACTCATTCTCGACTCATGTTTTGAACTGCATGGGTCTGCCCATTTTTCAAAACTAGATGTGACGCGGGATAGGCTCAGCCTTCATTTTTTTTAAATTTACAAGACCTACGCAGACCTCCTTCTTGGAAAATTGTTGTGTTTTTAGATGCAAAACTGACAAATTTACCACACCATCAATGACCATACCACATACTGGTGCATTCTGATAGTACGATTATCACATTTATCATTCTCTCCACAAAATCGTCAAAACCATATACATGTTTTATATCTAAATATACTGTTTTCTGTATTTTTTTCTTCTGAAATTATTGGACCCCCTGTTCCGTCGACCCTGGTGCACGTTTGATCTCCCTAAAAATACATTTTGCAGATAGGTTAACCCATCGAATGACTGTTTATATGATATAGCATCTGATTAATGGGTTGAACTTAAGGCATGCAAGAGAGCTTCAAAGATTTTGCTGTTGCAATACGAATTTGTCTTTGGCATATGAGGGGGGGGGGGGGGGGAGCCAAACACTTTAGAGCATTTTCTTGTGGACTACAGAAAACAAAACACCAACACTGACAAAAATTCGAAACATACCCATTGGCAAAACTGCACAATTCCTATAGATTTATACAATAATAGTACAACTGGCAAAGCCTACCATAAACATGGTCACTTTCGACCATTGGAATGAAACAAAGGATATAATTAAGTGAAATGCAGTGTAGGTCAATGTAATTAACCGCATGCGTCAAGGCGTTGTAGCAAAGATACCAAGTCAGCACAACAGTTTGCTGATACATCAAGTGCTATTGTTGTGAATTTGAACCCTGCGTCAAGTGCTATTGTTGTGAATTTGAACCCTGCGAAACCCGCATTTTCCAATACTGCATGCCGCCCCACCCTCATCCTCGCCTTACCCGACAGTCTCAAGTCTGTCGCCATTTGATCCTTAAGCACAAAAGTTCATTGTAAATTGTACACCAACTACCAACGCAGAAATTCAGATACATGTAAGAGAGAAAGCATCTATCAACATCTACCCCAAAATAGCTTGTAACAATCGTCGAATGTTCTGTTTGCATTTTGAACGTTGTTTGATTAAACATCATTTGCAAACCTACTGACTCACATACAAGGTACTGGCTAAACGCGTACTGTTATAGACCTACCCTTCTACGATAGCCCACGCAGATACCTTCAACAAGCGCTGGATGAGCGCAAAGACCACCGTCGAGGCAACATGGTCCACAGGGGAATACATCACTGAATCACATAGGGCCGGATGCCAAGCTCAATTTTGCATTTGTCTGACGTTAACTTCACCAATGGTAATTAACCTGAGATTGAGGGTTCCCCACTAGCCTGTCCAGCTAGGGATGTGGAAGTCACATTCCCCGCAAATAATTTTTGTTTGATTTCACGTGCTTGAAGTATTGGGGTATGGAATAGAGTATATTGATGGAAAACCTGGAATACTGCTTGAGACATTAGGCCCCTTTCCACCCACACCTGCCCCTGAGAGGACGCCCCCACCCAAATAAACACGTTAGCGGCAGAAATGAGACCCTGTGTGCCTAGTTTTACCAACTTGCTCGTGATTTTGTGCTATAGGCCCTGCACATCAACACGTCATATTTTGTATGTGTACAGTATAGCATCCTCATTGGCAGAATCCTCTACAAAACACATCTGATTTTACCGACACTCCGTTCTGATCTGTCTCAGCATCATGTGATGATGATTCAATGAGCTCGGAATAATTTTGTATACTGGTGTTACAGGTCACCTTCACCATAATGTATCAATTACCATGGACTTGTACATGTATCACATTCATATTGAGTGGTGATGGCTGATGAGAATATTGCCCATATGGAACAAATGGCTGGATTCCAGCGAATAAAAAGTGCATGTTAATCATAAACAACATACAATTAATAATACTATCAAATAATTATGTATATCCTTGTCGACATCAATATAATACAGACAATATTATGACTGAATCATGGTAACAGATATTCAAGGGCATATATGTCTACGCTAAACTGAAGGAGACCCATGATGCATATTATATTATGTTGTAAAACTTCACTTGCTAATCTCGATTATATTGCTTATTGTGGAAATAAATGAAGTTATGAAAATAAATTTAGTATGATTGCCCATTATCCTCAAATTAGAAATATCTTCAGCAGCTAAAGTTAAGCCAATCATAACACCATGGTATTGTTGTAATATCACCCAGGTATTGATCTTTGGTTAAGAATGTAATGAGATACATATACCTGTTCTTTGTGTTATTCTGTATGCAGTTCATTCTGTATGTATTTTATACATGTACCTATACCAGAAGTGGAATTGAAATTTGAATAAAACAATCAAAATATGTTCGGGTTTTACCTCTACTCAGGGCATGATGTCTTTGTTTCTAGAAGCTAAATCATTTCAGACACATTCAAGTCCTCTCCTGGTCAAGGGAGATAATTTTGTAAAAAAAAAAAAACAAAAAAAAAAAAACAAGTATCGATCCACACTGGTGCAGACCAGAAAGTGTTATGACCTTTGATGATATTTGTGGAGCATGCTGCAGGACTTCAACTTTCATGAATCGGATATTATTCACACAATCCCATTCTACATGATATCTTTGCCATAGCACCGATAAACTAGATCCCAGTCCGGCATGGTTGTTTTAAGTTAGAACTGGGCATCCTTGAAAATGTCTGACCGATTGACACATGTATCACTCTGCCGGTGGTCATTACATGCGTAATGTTTATTTCCTGAGGAATCAGCTGATATCCAATGTGGGGGGGTTGTGGCCAATCACTGGCTCTGATTTTCACCACCTCTGTCATTCCACACCTTTCTGACACAGCTGAACCAATCAACAGTCTGTTTTGGTTTTTCCATTTCATCCAGTACATCCATTGTGTAACAGTCCTGTTGCATCTGATATCAGAAGTGCTGAATCCAGGACCTGCAAGTTGGAATCAATTGTATACATATTTAATATCAAAATTCACTTCATTGAAAATATTTATGGTCTTCATTATATTTCATTCTTTCGTCATACACAACAAGATGAAATCCATCATACCAGTTCGCACCTTTCATACGTGTACTTAATAGAACTGGAACCTGACCATCGTACAAGAATTTGCAAAAGTATGAAATGAGAACTGAGTACTATGAGAACTTAATCCAACCTATGAGTGATAAATAAATATGAATTCTGAAGAACGATGATGGATCTTGACCACTGGTTGGATTGGAGTTCATGTTAGTGGCATGAGCATGATAATAATCCAGTATATCATAATCTAGAACAGGATTGTTTATATCAGTAACTTCTCTATGGAGCAATATTTTGACAAACGAAATAATAGATGACAAAAGAGAATATGTATACTGTGTTTGAGGAATATTTCTGCCTCCCCAATGGAAGTCGCAATTTGAATGAATGGTCTGTGTTGTCAGTGTGTCTGATGTCCCCCTTGCAAAGACAAGAAAATGTTCTATGTAATTTATTATTTATTGATTTTCTTTTTGTCGAATTGTCTTCTGTTCAAGTCATTTGGCATCGGTAATACCTAAAATGTATATCATGATCTCCTTATTTCATCTAGTGATAGTGTCTGTTTGGTTCCAGATCACGGGGCTGAACAAAGCATGTGAAATGTGATCGTATGGCAAATAAATGCCCAGTGGTATGTCCAGGGCTTAAAACAAAAAAACAAAAAAAACAAAAATGGGAAAGGTTCCATCCATGCTATCAGTCAAAAATATCAATAATGTAGGCCTACATGTGGATTGTGGACACTCCTTTGTTTCAGCTACAAATCAGAATAAGTTTTCAGAATATTATCAGGTTTTAACAAGCAAATTGTTATTCATCAACAAGTGTCACAGCACACAATGTGGATGTCACTAAACTGTTAGCATAAATAAAAAGAAAAGTATATGTATATTATTTATCAGCTTTATTAAATAAGTTTACAGACTCACGCAGGTAGATCAATTTGTTGCTTCTGCAAAATCAAACCATTATTCAACTGCCAAATGCCAAGATAAATAGCCCCCCCCCCGGAAATATAATTTATCAGCAAAATTTAGAATAACTGTTTTTAAACAACCAGGCTGGTGGATATCATCAACTGAAAGAAAACAAGTATCAGTAAAATCAGGGCATCGTCGATTGTGCTGTTGTCTTCCAGTCAGTCAGTCAGTTTGATATGCAACAACAACAACTTGGGCTATTTGGTTGGCGTCGACATAAGTCATCAGCCGACAAATACTTTACGATATATAGAAATGACGGGTGGTGTACTATGAATCATTGAGTTGTAATGACATCAAATGGCGACAATAAACTTACCAGAAAAACGGCAAAAAATCGCATTGTCCATCTGGAGGGCCGCCATGTTAAATCTCCCGGTGGATGGGAGGTGGAACCCGACTACAGAAGCAAGGCCCATTGAAATGCATTGCAATGGGGAACCCCATTATTTCAATTGTGTCCAACAAAAGTGCGTCAAATTTCGTCGGGAACCATGACAATCCCCTTTCGTCGGGAACCATGACAATCCCTATTGGAAATCCTATGAGTCGTGGGTTCCCCATATGACAATTATTTGGCGGGGGATTTCACGTTGTGCTCCTACACCTCCGTCTTATCGACGGAGGTAAAAATACGATACCTTGTAACAAATTAACAAATCATACTGACTTTTCTCTCATTCTACATTCTACAGAGCAGTACAAGAGCCACATATCTCCTTTCATCTGCATATCAACTAGCAAAATGAATGAATACAACTGATTATGAGTTGTAGACGGACGACGGAATGGTGACCTACCGATCTACATAACTGAAACCTGTCCATAATATTAAGCGTTTCTGAACCATGTAGACCATAGCCCATACACAATGATATGCAATCTTAATTTGGTCAATAGATTTCGGTGAGCGTCATATCCGGTTACCTTCCCCCGAAATTTCATGTTTATACAAAATTATTTTCGATCTGTATACAATCTTGGGAAAATGTAGTTGAAGACAGATGACGAAAGTATTTCGCCAAAACTGGAACCATGTCTTTAGAGAATATATAGCTGTTAAGTTTCAATATATGTGTCTTTTTCAGTGTTCACATCTTTCAATAGGGAACACATACCCTAATTTTCATTACAAAATCAAGGTAATGACTCACTGACCTACATAAAAGACGAACTTTGACCAATCGGAATATCATCAGGCGGAAGCCCATACGCAAATCTTCACGAGATACCTTACAAGTAACATATAAAGCAGCAGAAGTGGAAATATGTTGTCATATGCGTAATTTTCGGGAGATTTGACAAGTTGCCTGATCCTCTATAAGTGTCGCTAACGCGTTACCTACCCATGCAGACTGGCCCGCCCCTACCCTAGATTACTATGATTTTTGTTTCTATACCGTGGGTTGAGGTTCCATACTGAAAGTGAATTTGGTGTGATAGACTAAATATCACAAGAAATAATGCCCCTTTTCATGTGTTTCTCTTTATATCCAATTATTTTTAGGATGACACTTTCTGAGTAAAGCACAAATACTAGTGCTGGTTGGGTCAGTCCCGTGCAAGACTCGAACCCGCGTCCTCAGAGTTTGGCACCAAATCGCCAGCAGTAAATGCAAGCGGCCTAGACCACTCGGCCACTTCAGCTTCCACAAAAGACGTAGGGGTAGTAAATGTACGTAATCTAGACTTCGATCCCCGAACTTCCTCTTTTGTGGAAGCTGAGGTGGCCGAGTGGTCTAGGCCGCTTGCATTTACTGCTGGCGATTTGGTGCCAAACTCTGAGGACGCGGGTTCGAGTCTCGCACGGGACTGACCCATCCAGCACTAGTATTTGTGCTTTACTGAGAAAGTGTCATCCTAAAAATAATTGGATATAAATGTTATCTACTTTCTAAATGGCATTAGTATATATGTTTCTCTTTAGAAAAATATATCTGACATGAGTGTAAAAATTGTCCGAACTAGGTTATTAGATAGGAGCCGGACATTTTTTCCTATAACGGACATTCATTCTCGTTTGACTGCATGTTGAATTTCTTTGAATTTACCCCAGCAAACGTTTCGTCAGGTAACAAATACACCAGTTCGAACATATTATCTGCTCTCTTTGTGTATAGGGAATTGGCAAAATTGGCCAGGGGAAGCTGCTTCGTTTTGACTTTGAGTCAGACTTACAAGACACCGAGGAGTTCAGAATTGAGGGAGATTTTAATGCGAGTTCTCTATCACCGCACGGGATAAGCACGTGGCGAAATCCCCAAACAGGTAGCGTATAACCTAGTCAAGTAACATGACTCAGAGTCATGCTGTACGATCCAAGTCGATTCACTGACGAAAAGAAAACGCCAGAAAATAGACCCGACATTCACATCCACACATCCCCAAGTCCCACTGTCATAATGTCACCATCCGGTTTCGCGATACACCAAAAATATCAGCCATCAACACTCACTTGCGTTCCAAATGCAGCAAAGAAAACCTAAGAAATGTAAACATCTCCACAACAAGGGCTTTTCTAAAAATTATATCCACCCGCTCACATAAGGACTAGTTTCCCCACAAACAATTTAGTTGAAATTCTGTTTTATTCATTTTTGACACTTTATAACGTGGAATTCAAGACAGGTGTTGATGGAAATATAAAGTTCTATGTATTTTGATCTACAAATACACAATTTCAGGGATAATTCCAGATCATTTAATAAGAGGTTGGAAATAATTTCTGGAAAAGCCAGTGAACCAATATGGTGAAGATGTTTATATTTCTTGACTGGTATTTTCGGTTGTATTTCTGGCTGCTATTTTTGGTGTATCGCGAAACCGGATGGACCATACATTATGGCAGTGGGACTTGGGGATGTGTTGATATGAACGTTGCCGTGCTAGCGATCAGAGATTGGCTTCGACCTTCGAACACGTGTATTTCATTATTTATTTAAGTTATTTCATTCATTCGCGTTTTTGCATAAAAACATTCGCATAAATTGTGTATTTTATTCCCCAATATGTGCATGTAAAATCACAAGTCTGCAACGTGGTAAAATAATTACTCGTTGGTACTGAACAGATGTGAAGCTCTCATGATTCGTCTTACCTTTGAAATAGCGTTTTGTAATGATTAGCTTTTGATTTCTTCATGTCAGGAATACGGCAAGTCCGGGAGAATTAAGAAATAATCCCTTGTTTATAGCATGTCTAAGTTTGGTCACGAAGGCCGTAGGCCTAAGTGATCAAACGTGAAGACTCATTCTATTGCAGCTCGATCTATTATATGTGTTTTACCGCAGTAAACAAGGAATTATTTCTATCCTACCATACTGAAAACGGCACATTGTGGGGATGTTTCCTGAAGAAAGATATTCTCGTGTATTTAAATCTGGATTAACACCCCTATACCTGACAAGATATGCTTTGGCCCGACAATTAATCGAAGAAAGCAACTATTTGGCTCGGCAATTAATCGAAGAAAGCAGCTATATGGGCGTGATAAAACGTCATTAACAACCAAAATGACGCAAGCGTGATCCTTGGTTTTAGAATACATGTGAAATTCTCCCGTCATGCAATGATTGGATTGTGTACCTACCATACGTCCAAAAAGGTTTAATGACATCAACAACTTTGAATAAATCTTTGCGGAAAAAAACTGTTTCTCCAACTTTAATTGGCTCCATGGTGTACGGCAACAGGATGTACAAGAAGATACAGGCAGACGATAAATTTTGATATCCATTTCAATCCAATCACCTTTCTACGGAAGCGTATTAGTGCCAGTGTGAAAAAAAAAAATCCGAGATTTATCTCCTAATTAGGAGATAATTATCTCCTAATTAGGAGATAATAAGTCCTAATTAGGAGATAATATGTCCTAATTAGGAGATAATTATCTCCTAATTAGGAGATATTATGTCCTAATTAGGAGATAAATCTCGGGGAAAAAAAATTTTCACACTGGCACTAATACGCTTCCGTAAGCGTATTAGTGCCAGTGTGACAAAAAAAAATTCCGAGATTTATCTCCTAATTAGGACTTATTATCTCCTAATTAGGAGAAAATTATCTCCTAATTAGGACTTATTATCTCCTAATTAGGAGATAATTATCTCCTAATTAGGAGATAATAAGTCCTAATTAGGAGATAATATGTCCTAATTAGGAGATAATTTTCTCCTAATTAGGAGATAATAAGTCCTAATTAGGAGATAAATCTCGGAATTTTTTTTTTCACACTGGCACTAATACGCTTCCGTACCTTTCTGGGCGACTTCAACTGGACACGCAAATAAAATTATGACGTCATATAATCCACACCGGTAGTATAGAAAACACGGAAAAGGTCGTATTTTCCAGGGAGATAACTCTTGATTCCCGTGGAACTTCCGACAGGGGGCGCCACCAGCTCGAGGTTATAGATTGCATCAGCATTGGCTGGGTGCCAAGTTTTGACCACTGTAGTTCTGGCAACCTTGGACTTTGTATTCCTCCGCGGTGATGCGTTCATGTCTGGCGATGATGCGGTTTGCCTTCGCGAAGAAAAAGTAGTCCCCAGACTGCAAATACGCTGCATGGTCCGATTGGGTCGTATGATGTATCAATGTGAAGCATTCGTGAAGGCGCATCTGATGGGCTGGGTGTGGGGTTGAAATATCGTCATTCTGCACATGCGCGGTAGAGAAAGGGTATGGAAATAGACGTTTTGGGGTCTAGGTGGGCCACTAGTGGTCCTATGGAGTCGTATAAGGTATCAATGTGAAGCATTCGTGAAGGAGCATCCGACGGGGTGGGTGTGGAGTTGGAATATCGTCATTCTGCGCATGCGCAGTAGACAAAAGGTATGGAAATAGACGTTTTGGGATCTAGGGGAGCCCCTAATGGGCCGATGGAGTCGTATGAGGTATCAATGTGAAGCATATGTGAGGGGACATCCGCGTGGCCTAGTGTCTCGGCCGTTGTCAACATTCTGTGCATGCGCAGACAGGGAATTGTGGGAAAAGGGTATGGAAATAGACGTTTTGGGGTCTGGGTGAGCCACTAGTGGTCCTATGGATTCGTATCAGGTATCAATGTGAAGCATTCGTGAAGGAGCATACGACGCGGTGGGTAAGACGTGGAACTGAAGTCATTCTGCCCATGCGCAGTAGACAAAGTGTATGGAAATAGACGTTTTGGAGTCTAGGGGAGCCCCTAATGGTCCGATGGAGTCGTATGAGGTATCAGTGTGAAGCATATGTGAGGGGGCATCATCCTGGACTAGTGTCTCGGCCGTTGTCAACATTCTGCGTCTGCGCAAACAGGGAATTGTGGGAAAAGGGTATGGAAATAGACGTTTTGGGGTCTGCGTGGACTACTATTGGTCCTATGGGGTCGTATGAGGTATCAATGTGAAGCATTCGTGAAGGAGCATCCGACGGGATGAGAGAGACGTGGAACTGACGTCATGCTACGCATGCGCAGTAGACAAAGTGTATGGAAATAGACGTTTTGTGGTCTACGTGGGTCCCTGGTGGTTCGCTGGAGTCGAGTGAGGTATCAATGTAAAGCAGTCGTGAGGGAGCATCCGCCTGGACCAGTGTGTCGTCCGTGTTCAATATTCTGCGCATACGCAGAGAGGGAATTGTAGGAAAAGGACATTGGAAGAAACGTTTTTTGATCGACATGGGCCACTCGTGGTCTGATGAGGTCGAGTGAGGTATCGTTGCGAAGCAGTCGTGAGGGAGCATCCGACTGGGTGAGTGTGACATAAAACTGACGTCATTCTACGCATGCCAAAGATATGGAAATAGATGTTTTCGGGTTTAGATGGGCCACTATGGGTCTGATGGAGTCGTATGAGGTCTTATTTTGAAGCTCCCGTGAAGGGGCAGCCGCCTGGACTAGTGTGTCGTCTGTGTTCAAAAGTCTGCGCATGCGCAGACAGGGAATTGTGGGAAAAGGGTATGGAAATAGACATTGTGGGGCCGACATGGGCCACTATGGGTCCGATGGAGTCGTATGAGGTCTTATTTTGAAGCTCTCGTGAAGGAGCATCCGACTGCACTCATGGATCGTCCGTATTCAAGAGTCTGCGCATGCGCAGTCTGGTCGTAGTATAGAAATATACACATGGGAGTGTGTTTGGGGTACTAAACCCCTATGGGTCCATGGTTGTGGTTTGGTGGTGTGGGTTCTGTGCAAGTGTGTGTGACGTCACTTCGGGTTTCACTGAAACTACCTTCGAACACAGAAGAGTTCCAATTTTTCCTTAGACCGTATGCATGTACTTTCAACATACGGGTTTCCCACCGCATGTATGGAATGCATGTACTGTAAAATCTGCCTTATCTTCAACATCCGGGATCTCTTCAACATCCATTCTTCTGAAGCATCCGTGTATAGAGGAGGGTCTCCGACACCTATGTGAAATGGCCAGTGGGGAACCGTCAGTTTTTCACAGAACCGTATTGGCACGAAAAAATACATGAAACTTATAGCAATAAACTTAATCTATAGGTGTTGGACGAGTCTCCACTCGCCTTCTCCTGGTCTTTACCCACACCTTGAACCTTTTCACTCCTTTTCACTCCACCTGTTGCTCTTGTAACTTGTAACTCCTCGTCAAATTTTTTGTGCTGGAATGCCCACTCTTAGCCTACACAAAAACATGTACTTGGTCTGTGGGCTGATTTCATTGGCTCTCCATTTTACTGCAGTGCTCTTGCATTGTTTTCTAGGCATTGATGGGTTGCATTTGATCTCATCCTAGGCCACTGATTGGCTATTTTTCTAAGCCCATTCATTGACTGAATCCCCACATGTCCCACATTATTTATACATGCGGCCTTTGAATGTCCTGTTGAACCTTTCCGCAACAGAAGCCTTGGTCTCGTTGTAGGTGTGAAAGAAGAAGACCTTCTGTTTTTTTAGAAAGGCTTGGAACGGTCTGTCGAGGAATTCCGTGCCTTCGTCGGTTTGCAAATACAAGGGTTTGCGCCCGGTCTTGAAGATGTCTTTGAACGCCGCTATGAGATTCGCCCCCGTTTTCGTCCGGATGGGTACCACCCACGCATACTTTGACAGGATATCGATGCACGTCAAGAAATACCGATTCACATAGTTATATTTGGCAAAGGCGCTCATATCGACCAAATTCGCTTGCCATTGGGCATCTAGTCCTCCCACGATGACCCGGTTCCGTAGAAAAATGGCGACGGGTAGCTCGATGTAAGGTATAGGTGTCTTGTTTTTTTAACCAATCTCGGACTTGGGCACGTTGTATCCCTTGGGATTTGGCCGCTCGTTAGAGAGCCGACAATGCACTATAGGCCGCCGGACTGTCGGGACTGTAGTATAAGTAATCCAACACCTTCTCCCAGCGCTTCATGGTGACAAAATGATAATGGACCCGGGGAGTGTGGTTTATTTATAACAAAGTCTGATGTTCGGGTTCTACCACCGTTGTATATATCCTAGGTTGACTGAGTCTAGCCGGATAATCAAAGGCATCGTCGTCTGGTTCATATGTAAAAATTTGTTCATTGGGATCACATTGTCCATGGTAAATGACCACTCTTCCTCCGTAAGCACTTGATCCACATCTGCCACGGCATCTTCCAATGCAGACCATAGAACTGGGTGAAGGGTAAAATGCACTCTAACCCCATCTAGTCGAGCCAATTGAGCAAAGAAGGGTCCGCGTCGGACGTACACATCGTGACACAAGTGGATGAGGTCGCCGTCCAGTTCACCAGACAACACCCGTTTTAATTTGATTCAGCCCTCCCGGGACAGACGAATGTGAGCCGGGCACGGTTGTGCAGGGTCCACATCACAGATGTCTCCCACCTCCTCCATGATATCGATCGGGTGTCAAGCTGAGAAACGCGAGTATTAAATGCTCCGTCATGGTCAGTGCGTGAATGGTACAAGATTTGACGGTCTCTCGTATTTATAAGGAAGAAAAGTTTATGACGTCAGAACATTGTGCATTATGGGTTTCCAACATGGAACATACACCCCAAATTATCTGTGAATATCTGGCGCTTGGGTCACAGTTCCTTTCTGGATGCTTTCATTTGGGTTCCGATGCCGTACCGGCCTGCGTTGTATGGATGCAATTGCCACTGGGCTGACTGAGTCTAGCCAGATAATCAATGGCATCGTCGTCTGGTTCACTGCTAGAAATTTGTTTATTGGGTTTTGCTGCCGCTTCACTCAGGGCACGAGCCCACCCCAACTGATCAGCTGACCGCTCGTCCGGTGTAAACAGCTGGTCCACAATAGGCACCACTTTCTCGAAGGCTGTCCACAGATCGGGGTCTAGGGTGAAGCCTCGCTTAGGGTCTCGGTAACGGCCCAGGCGTGGGAAGAAGGGTCCACGGTGTACGTAGATGGCATTGTCTATATGGATGAGATTTCCGTCGAGATCACCGCTCAACACCCGTTTAAATTTGGTCCAGCCGTCACGGTGTAGTGTAACCGTATTCGATACGGTCTAAGCGCGCGACCAGCAAACATCTCCACGGTCTTCAACGATGGTGACTTTATCTTCATAGACGTGTAACCCCACCTGGGTGTAAGGGGAAGGATGGCTCGTAGGACTGGTGACATGGTTGACCCAATGAGGAACGGTGAATGACACATACTTTGACTGTCTCTCGTATTTATGGTCAGGTCCCTCGGTGACATGGTTGACCCAATGACGAACGGTGAATGGCGCGCACTTTGACTGACCCTCGTATGCAACCGTTGCACATAAGCGCATGCGTGGAGACTCTAAAGAGCCGTTCTTTTCTGTCGTTGTTATTGCCACAGCGGCAGGGTCAAAAGGGCAAAAACCATGACGAGGCCAACGAGCCGTCGCTGGTTCTAGCGTGAGCGCTCGTGGTCCATAGCCCGGGCATCAAGGATGGCTGTCATAGTCCAGTAGTGGTGGGTGATAACACACCCCTCCATCGAGTCCACTCTGTCGAGGACCGCTTCTGTGAACTCTTTCAGGATCTGGCGTCGCCCCTCGTTGTCGTTACCATCTGCTAACATGGATCGAACCACTGCTCGGGAACCCGTGAGTGAATTAACCACGGTCGCATGCTGTAAAACGCGAGTGGCATAGGGATAGGTCTCCGTCATGGCTCTGCAACAATAGGAATGGGGGTGTGGGATCCAGAGGGTCGTGTTTTATAGACCCTGTCACACATGCGCGCCTATGCATAGCTCTACGGGGTGTAGTCCGTGATAAGTACTATTCTGATTGGTTAGTCCAAGAAGAGAGCAACAACAACAACATTGCGCATTACACATTTGATTAGCCCCTCTGCGTATTTGAAGTCTCGGGACTACTAAACCGCGGAAGCATTTCCCGCGCGTCACCGCGTCCCGCGCAGACGTGCAGCCGGGGGAAACCTGCGCAGGCGTGCGGCCATGCCGGGAGGAAACCTCGAATGTTGAAGAGTACCCGGATGTTGAAAAGGTCCCGGACGTTGAAGAGGTCCCGGATACATGCGGTGGGAAACCCGGATGTTGAAAGTAAATGCATAAGGTCTAAGGAAAAATTGGAACTCTTCTGTGTTCGGAGGTAGATTTAGTGAAACCCGAAATGACGTCGCACACACTTGCGCAGAACCCACACCACCAAACCACAGCCATGGACCCATATGGGGTTTCGTACCCCAAACACGTCGTGATATAGCTGAAAAAATGTTGAAAGCGACGTTAAACCCTATTCACTCACTCACTCACTCGTACCCCAAACACACCCCCATGTGTATATTTTTATACCACGACCAGACTGCGCATGCGCAGACTCTTGAACACGGACGAACCATGAGTGCATTCGGATGCTCCTTCACGAGAGCTTCAAAATAAGACCTCATATGACTCCATCGGACCCATAGTTGCCCATGTCGGCCCCACAATGTCAATTCCATACCCTTTTCCCACGGACGACAGACTAGCGGCTGCCCCTTCATGAGAGCTTCAAAATAAGACCTCATACGACTCCATCGGACCCATAGTGGCCCACCTAGACCCGAAAACGTCTATTTCCATATCCTTGGTCTACTGCGCATGCGAAGAATGACGTCAGTTTTACGTCACACCCACCCAGTCGGATGCTCCCTCACGACGGCTTCACAGCGATACCTCACTCGACCCCATCAGACCACGAGTGACCCATGTCGATCCTAAAACGTTCCTTCCAATGCCCTTTTCCCACAATTTCCTGTCTGTGCATGCGCAGAATTTTGAACACGAACGACACACTAGTCCAGGCGGATGCTCCCTCACGACTGCTTCACATTGATACCTCATACGACTCCATAGGCCCATTAGGGGCTCCCCTAGATCCCAAAACGTCTATTTCCATACCCTTTGTCTACTACGCATGCGCAGAATGACGATATTCCAACTCCACACCCACTTCGTCGGATGCTCCTTCACGAATGCTTCACATTGATACCTCATACGACTCCATAGGACCACTAGTGGCCCACCTAGACCCCAAAACGTCAATTTCCATACCCTTTTTCTACCGCGCATGCGCAGAATGACGATATTTCAACCCCACACCCAGCCCATCAGATGCGCCTTCACGAATGCTTCACATTGATACCTCATACGACCCAATCGGACCATTCAGCGTATTTGAACTCGGCGGACTACTTTTTCTCCGCGGAGGCAGACCGCATCACCGCCAGACATAACCGCATCACCGCGGAGGGATACAAGGTCAAAGGTTGCAGAACTATAGTGGTCAAAACTTGGCACCCAGCCAATGCTGATGCAATCTATAACCTTGAGCTGGTGGCGCCCCCTGTCGGAAGCTCCACGGGAATCAAGAGTTATCTCCCTGGAAAATACGACCTTTTGCGTGTTTTCTATACTACTCACACCGATTGGTTGTGAGGTAGCATCTAATGGAAGTAGATGCCACCTGGGCCGTCTTCTTAGAATGTAATAATGTTATTTGGTAAAACACATGGGGTGTGGTAGAATACAGGTTAGACATAATTACCTCTCTAAAATGGAGGTACAAAAGGCCATTTTTGCTCAATAACTTCTGATTTATTCATCATAACACGCCAAACTCAGGCGACTTCGCTATTGTTACATGTCGTAACAGTTATTTTCCAATAGAAGTGCGCATAGTCTACTTGTTATTCTATTACACCTGTGTCAATAACATCGAGATGACCGTGCAATTATTACATGTTTTAGCACCGTTATGTGAAATCAGCACCCGTCAAGTGCAGGTGTTCACTGGGAGATTCCATTTCACAAGTCGGATGAGGAAAGGGACGTCTGCTTTCTTACAAGTAACAATTGAATAAAACAAACAAATAATTTACAAGATGAAATTTCTTTCTCAAGTTTAACTTGTTTCCATTGTGAAATTGATTAACAAAGCGACACAAATAGACATATATCCACGTAATTTCCACACAGCTGACATTATCACTCTCCATTTGAGAGACTACCAAAACTCGTCCACTGATATTGGCACGATGCCAACCGAGACGGGAGCATCAGCGGACGAGTTTTTTCAAGAAAGGGGAATATGTTTTCAACTTTTCATTATAATCTTTGTTGATAATCAATTTGGGCAGTGCAGTAGAATAGAAATAATGTTTTCATAGGCATGCTCAATGGTTATTTTACGCACGGTTAGAGTGAGAAAGTTTATAAATTTTAGTATGCAAAGGTTCTTTAATACCATCTGAAGCCGATGTCTCTTAGTTCGATAAATTGGTGACGTTACTGAACAAAAACGACCCTTTTGCCCCCATTTTGCAGAGGTATAGTTCTCTCTAACCTTGTAAGTCTTCGCAACAGGACTGCTTCTGCATGTGAAAGGTGGATTATCCCCCAATTATCATTACGGTACTGAGAAACAAGAACATTGTATACATTATTCGATCCAAGCTCTACCAGGCATTCATTACGTTCTGCTTTGCGCCTCTCCATTTAGCGCTGTAAGGGTCTCACGGACTTTGCCGGAGTGGACCCAAGGTCATCGGTTGCCACAGTAAAGTTGCCGTCTAACTGGGCGAATTAATATCAGTCGCGATTCACCGATATATATTTCCGCAACATATAGTCCTAGGATAATTTGTCAAAAAGCTGCCTTCAAACTGTGTGACACTGCCGTTTTGTAACACAATGAATATCCGTTAAGTATATTTCAAGATAAATATACGCTTTGCGATCAGTAAAACAGTTAGACAGAACAGTTCTTGGTTTCTGCAGGAATTCTGCAAAAGATGGCGAGACCCCTACAGGGGTAAATGCAGCGTAGCGCAAAGCACCCTGGGAGACGATGTATTCGATCGTGACGTGCAAGTGCTGGGGGAGAGGACATCAGTGTGGTGGGCATCAGATGATGTGGAGGCCTTTTCTGGACTTCCGAATCTGCAGCAAATTTTTAATGACCTCAAATCATGTAATGGAACTTCTGCAGCCTATCATCCTAATGGGAGATTTGCACAATATGACCAGAAGATAAACCGTACTAGTTATGTCAGTTGCTTGGTTAACGAGGCTAAAATCGACAAACACGAAGTTACAGTCAAAGAATATGATTGGGTAATCCCTTTCTCTCTTTAATTGTCAGACGAAAGATATGTCTCGATAATAAAAAGTAAGTTTGTTACCATATATACATATATATATATATATACTTTGGATTGACGCGGGACTCCCGGTATATATTTTGTCACGGATTCATCATTTCCCTCTCCTGCCCATGCCTAGAGCATGGGGCATATTTTTAATATAGATAACTGGTGTAAATATATATTTTAAATAGTCCGGTTATCAATGATTACAAATTTTCTCCATATTGTAGCCATTAGAAAGGATGAAGGAAACGTACGAACCAGAAGTTCAGGCCTGGAGTCATGCGCCAATGTACATTTTGTCGCAGGATTAAAGTGAGAAACACGGATTATGCTAGTCCCTCATTTAACAGGAGATGGCACTCGTTTCTTGGCACTGTACATGGCATCGTGTTTAGATTTGATTGTTTATGGTATTTCATCGTTTGTAAATTGTATACTTTACGTTAGGTGAGGTGAGTCTGTTTGTTATCAGCCATCACAACGACGGCGAACGAGTCGAAGTGTTTAAACATGACGGAAGTAAACAATCCAAAGTTCTGAAGCATGACCGCACGATCATCGACCCCAAGATCAGAAAGTATGTATTAGTTCTGAATCCACTTCAGTTTCTTGACCTTTGTAAACTGTGGTTGATTATCTGTTAGAGTTGCACTAAAGGTTACTTAACATATTTTCTGAACGTTTCATCATAAGATGACCCCTAAGTTGGAACAACGTGTATATGGGGTTTCACACAAACATCACATAACGGTCATTTTCGTCATCGAATTAACGTTAAAAAGACGAATGTTCGACTCTAAGGTTATGCAACGTTGTGATAACCCACGTTGATACAACGTTGACATTTAGTCAGTATACACGTATTTAAAAGGTAGATTTGGTAAACATTATGACCATCATATAACGTTTGCGTGCGTCCCCGATCAACATTGTCCCAAACGAGGTGTGCTGTCTGGAATCCTTGACCCTTGCTACTCGTGCTCACCAGAAACTAAACATCGATGAATTCGTGTTTCTTCCCTGCCCCGATTAAGTGTTATCTTGTATCTTGTTTCATTTTTAGTCTGAACGATCTGGTGGCTACTGGCCCAGATTCCTTTTTCGCCACAATAACTTGCTCACTGCCTAGTGTTATAGTGGAGTGGCTCCTAATGTACCCCGGAGGTGCCGTATTACATTATAACGGCAGTAAAGTCAACGTTCTGGAAACCGGTTTATGGATAGGTAATGGTATCAACATATCGCCAGATAAAAAGTAAGTCTGTTACTATATATATAGTTTGTACTGTTTAGTCTATAGTCATTTAGTCTATACTTTTACCAGTACTAATATTATTGAAATGGTTGATATGCTTATTAAAATGTTTCACCGCCTACAACCGTACTCATCTCATAATTCAGCTTGTTATTCACCTCACTCTGCGTTGCGCCGCGCATCCGCGATGTTTTTTTGCATATTCTTATTTTTTTCATTAGACTATAAACGCTGCGTTGGTCAGGTATACCGGTTTGTATTGCGTTCTCTCGCTAGATGTATTGTGAATAGTAAAGTTCGCCGGGATTAGATTATGTAATTGTGATTGTGTGACAGCTTATAATGTGGATTATAAATTGTCACTATATTAGATCTTTGCTTATGTTGTAAGGAGTGAGTGAATAGAATTTAACGTCGTTTTCAACAATATTTCAGCTACATGTATATCGTGACGAACCAACTAAGCACCACCCATCCAAGTTGCGTTCCTGGTACTTCAAAGAAGAAATCTTTGAAGTAGCATGGAAGGACGCAGACAGGACGCTTACATGGTACAATAAATACAAGCGATATTTCAGTGCTAGACATCACATTATCAAGTATATAATGCTTTATGGTGAACTGATGTCGACGATTATTATGGTATATGACCGCCTCGTATCAACTCTATAATACGTAAACTGGCGAATACGATTATTGGAGTATTTTTCTGTCACGTTTAAATGTTCTTCCCGTTCATATATAACGAGTAATGTTTGATTAGGCTACTGCTTATCCACGCCTTTGATGTTGGAGTCGTCATGGAGCCTACTAAACCTGTCTAATAGGCTCCACAGGGTCACAGAATATTTTCGCGATGTCTCGATGTCTTTACAGGTCACCCCACCCAGAAGACCAATCCATGTTACCATTGAAAGTTTTTCCACCTGTCCGTTACACGAACTTTACACTAACCGTGACAATTGGGGCCCGATGGGGGACGGGTTTAAACAGACAAAGTGTTGGTTTCAATGATATTGGTCCACGATTCCGTGTACTACAGAATAACCGGTTTGGCAAGGTTATGGTGACCGATGTCGGTACAGATTATCGGGAGATTTGTCTTCATATTCGGTAACTGGAGAGCCGTAATAATTGGCGACCAGAGTGATCTGTGAAATCTACATTTGTGTGATTTGTGGAATCTTACATGTGTATGGTGAAATTGCTGGAGTTGTTGCAACAAATGCTTTCATGGCCAGTTCTGAAATTTTCATCTCTTGTGTGATGTTTGCGTGTATCGCGTGTGACTGAGCGATGGTCATTGAATTTACAGTTACTGTGTGCGTGTTTCTTGCCCGAATTATATCCTGGACTATTATACATTGAACATTAACAGGTTAGAGTAATCCCGCTCTCTAAAATGAAGGTAAAAAAGGTCGTTTCCCTACATAACTTTTGATTCCGTCTTAACCAATGTCCCAAAACTTCAGGGGCATTAATTTATCCATTGTTCCATGTCCTAAATAATTTGCCGTTTGAAGAACTAGTCAATGTTGTTTCAACAGTGTGACAGATATTTGATCTATTTAAAAAAAAAACTCAAACCAAAGCAAAGTCAGAATTTGGAATCTATTGATGCTATTCTGCAGAGGATAGATGCTATAGAAAAGAAACTATTTAATTGTGGTTATCGCCCTTATGGTAAGGGTGGTGGTCGCTGGGGGCAAGATAATCAGTCACAGGTGGGGAACCTCCAATCGAATGTAAACCCTGGCCCCCGAAATGACTGTACATCGCCCAGGCAACCATTAAACTGAGAATGACTTCTTCTGTTGGGCATGATAGAGGACGGGCCAAGAACAAAAGATCTAATGATGTGTTGAAAATCATTTAGCAGGCGATTTTACTGAATCGGTTATTGCTGTTGCGGTTGCAGAGTGTCCGTTCTCTAGACACCGGTTCAATGGGGACGACTTTGTCCGATCTTACTATATGGATAATCTGAGATATTTACAGTTACGTTCTCTTGAGTTTAACTTAGAAGTTTTCGGAGTCTCTGGGAGTAGTCTCCAATTTCTTAAGTATATTGAAGTAGAGCTGTCAGTACCTAGAAATAGTAAGATAATGACTGTTCCCCTTCCCATTGTACCAGATACCAGGTATAACAGATTTGTGCCTATGATAGTTGGAACTAATGTGTTAAAAATATTCGTTGATTGCAAAAACAATGGAACAGCTGACCCCTCGAAATCAGCGTTTTCATTGTCGCAGAAAAAAACATCGATGCAGTGAAATCTACAAAAACACGCCCTTAACAGTGATGCCAAATGAAGTATTGTCAATTAGGCATGTTAGGGGAATAAGTTCATAACCCGACTGTAACCAACAGAGCTATAATAGCGGAACAAGAAAACACTGCGTTGCCTAGTAGCTTGGTTGTCCGGCCTCGTGTTGTTGAATTAGGTCCACCTGGGTCCACTGCGTGTTTTTCCGTAACGATCTGTAATATCTCTTCTGAGGTTTCGATTATTCCGCCCAAAACTGAAATAGGTCAACATCAGACGACCAATAGTGTTCCACCGGTCGAAGAGGACTCGATGATGTATCATCCACAGCTACATTTCTCGCAGAACACTTCGCGCAAGGATCTTGGGATTGATCTCAGAGATAGTCCTCTTGCACCTGTGCAGCGAGAAACGGCGGGAGACCTCGTTCGTCCCCGATTATATCTGTCTCCTTGACCTGGGCTGTACTTCTACGGTGACTCATACGATCAACTTGTCAAATGATCAACCGTTTAAAGAGCTGCATCGCCGTATCCCTCCCGCACCATTCGTGAATCCTCCAGCCCTTACAGTTCGAACGTGGTTCTAGTACGCAAGCCTGACAGTGGCCTTCGATTTTGTATCGACGTCCAGAAGTAGAACACATGGCCGCCATTTTGAGTTTACCCATAATCCTCTGTTCTTGTCTCTCCGGAGATGGGAGCAAAAAACCATCGCGGGGGGCGAAAAGTCCCCGGCCAGGTAGGTTTAAGGAGGAAGACAAACCAAAAACAGCATTTACGATAGAACCTGTTGGCTTATATCAATGCAGTAGGAAGCCATTCGGTCTTATAAATGCCCCAGCCACGTTCGGAAGGCTGTCTCAAGGACCTTCATCATCATGAGTACTTGATCTACATAGATGGCGTCATCGTGTACTCAAAGACGTTTGAGGAACAATGCCGGAGCTTGGAAGCGGTTTTTGAATGCCTGAAATGACATGTGCTCAAGTTTAAGCCTTCCGATTGCGATTTTTTTTATCAACGAGGTCAATTATCTCCGTCATATTGTGTCCGAAGACGGAATAGCGACAGATCCCGGGAAAATCGAAGCCTCAACGACGTGGCCTGTTCAAACGTCAAAGATTTAAGGAAGTTCTTCGATTTCGCGGGGTAATAACCCTGTTCTTTTGGCCAGGAATGACGGACGACGTATGCCGGAAAGTGCGTTTTTGTAAGAGCTGTATATGTAGAAAGACCAAAACGTCCAGTGCTGGAGCACTACTTGTTAACATAGAAACCACTCAACCAATGAAGTTAGTATGCATGGATTTTCTGTCCTTGGAAAGTTTCAAAGTGGGATTTAGTAATAATGGATCATTTTACTCGTTTTGCGAAGGCAATTCCTATCAGGAATTTGGCGGCGGGGGACGAAGACCAGAACTCTCTTCGACAACTTTTTCATCCGTTTTGGCTTCCCCGGTAAATTTCATAGTGACCAGGATCACAACTTTAGAGTCGAGAGTTATAGAAGAACTGTGCAAGAGTTCTGAAGTCAAGAACCACGCCGTACCATCCTGAAGGAAATGAAATTTGGGAACGGTTTAACCAGACGTCATTCAACGTGCTGGGAATCTTATCCGAAGAACAGAAGCTGGATTGGAAGACGTACGTACCATCACTTCTCCATGCATACAACGCTACCACGCATGACAGTACCAAACATTCTTCCTTTGTCTTGATGGTTGGACGCCATCCATTTCTGGCAGTCGAAACTTACCTTGGGCTTCATCCACGATGATGATTCTGGGGACACAACTATGTATGCTGATCAACTGAAGAAACGCTTGGATTTGACGTACAAGCTCGAGGTACAAGAAAACTATGACCCGAAAGTCAGGGACGCTAGTATTAAACCGGGAGATAGAATATTAGTTAAGAATGTTGGGTTAAGAGGCAAGCACAGTTGGGAAAGGGTTCCCTACCGGGTAATTAAGCAACCTAATGCTGGAATCCCTGTTCTGGGAAAGGAAGATGGTCGGAAAACGAAACGGACATTGCATCGCAATATACCTTTGTCTTTTCAGTCTCGCCCAGGTCCAGTGCCTACACCACGGTCACCTGTTCAATGTCTTGTGCAGTTAAACAGTCCGAGATGGGAGGTCTCGCCCGAATTCGGGTTCGGTAGTTCAGAGATTGGGGTTGACGTTCGGGTAGTATTTCCTCCGTCTTCGGTACCGAGAAACTTGTGCACGAACGCCTCCGTTTTCACACCTCGATTAGGTACTTCGGAAACTGGCCGGACGCCTGTTACAGCGCCTGGATCGATCATGTCCACTGCTTATCGAAATGTATCTGTTCCTTTTTCTGTATCAGAAAGAACCCAACCCTTCAAAGAACTCGATGCTCTGATAGGACAAGATGAGGACGATATTTCTCGAAGCAGGGGAGTATGTCACATACTTTTACCACTCCTTATATTATTGAAATGGTTGATGTGCTCATTTAGATGGTTCGCCTTCTATCGCCGTACTCATCTCATTATTCAGCTCATTATTCATCTCACTCTGCGTTGCGCCGCGCCTCCGCGATGTTTGTCGCATAATCTGATTTTTTCTCGTTACTGCGATCGAACCGTTTTGTATTATGTTCGCTGGCTAGACGACTTATGAATGGTAAGGCTTGCCGTGATTAGATGATGTAATTGTGATTGTGTGACCGTATATGACTCCCATAATAATTAATAAATTGCTAGTAGAAACCAACCCACGCATTCATTTGAAGTTTTTCCACCCATTCCTTACACCAACTTTACACTAACCGTGACATATACGTATAAAAAGAGTGGTCAGCTGATGTGGAGAATTGGTTTTAGAAAAATTACACATAGCCTGATTGACTTTGTGTATCAGTATTTTCCGACTGCAGTTTTGAACTTTACTTCTGTCCATTATTCTTGAAAAGGATAATGATATGTTTACATACCATATACTATGTCACTATAGTTCATATGGTCCATATCGTTTCACAAGTTAAAACATGCGGAACTGGTCCAAGATCAAGGGAGATCAATAATGATAATATAAAAGAGGCTCTAGTAACCCATACGTGTGAGCGGGAATAATACGTACACAATTAATAATACTAGATGATTTATGGACAATATACAGGCTCAAGGCCAGAAAGAACGAAATTCTTTGATATTTAATAAAGCCTGGTTACCCTCTTGAACCTTGTATAAATGAAAAACCGTAGAAGGAAGGGTTTAGTGTAAAGCACAATCTCTAACATGGCGGCAGACTCTGCTGTCAGAGTAATGTTAATTTTGAACGTAAATCAGTTGTTTTGGCTGTTGTATTGTTTTCCGCAGTTGTCGCGGACGAGAAAGTAGACAAGAACGTAGACAACTAATTTGGATTAAAAGCGTCTGGTTCGCCATTCATAATCCAGCTGTCGTCCCTTAAAGAATATTCGCGTCCATAATCCAAAGGCCTTTTCCATATTCCTAAACTATGAACCAATGCACCAAGCATTGATATTTTACATATGAAGACCCGTGTATCCAATCTAGTGTCTGGAAACAGAGTCCGTCTCAGAATTTTCTTTAAGCTTGAAGTCGGTCTTTTACTGTTGAAAATTGTCGAGCTATGGATCTGCAAGCTGTTATTCTGCATATTTAAGGTATTAAATGTAATGGGGAAAATGGTGACATTCTTAGGGCTGTAGATGGTGATAAAAGGAAGAGTTGGCTCGTATTACCCTACAGCGTGCAAAAGCAACAGTCCTAAAATACACAGGTGATTTGTATACGGTAGAATGAATGGTTTCGGCTTTACATTATACGATAAGAATACATCCGGTGCTCAAGTTCAGTCTCCCTCAATCTCATTCTACAAACTTGGCACGAACTTTTCGAAATACTTCCTACTATTTTTTATTATTATTATTTGTTCTGCAGTGCTGTTGTGCGAGCATGTCGAGTCAATCAACGCTGTCGATTCTTTTAACTATTAAGGCGAACGCACGGACCAGTCACGGAATGACAAAACCACGTGGTCCAGTTACGGTAATACAGAGGGTGGGAATTTAAATATAATTACACACACGCATATACTCACAGAGCCTGTTAATTCTAAACGTCACCTATGAATTTTATTATAGAAGAAAACTTAGTGAGGTTAATTCTACTTCGTGCCGGTGACGTAGAAGTGAACCTTGGGTCTTTCTCGGCTGTATTGATTGCTCGTTGTCAATGTATGGGGTATGAGGTACAAAGTTGATTTAATCGAAGCAGAACTCTCAATGTATGATCTTATCGCTATCGCAGAAACAAAATTAAATAATAATGTCACTAATAAACAAATACAAATACCCGGTTATCATTTTCCACCATTAAGACAAGTTGGTCAAGAAGGTGGCGGAATAGTTATATATGTCAAGGAAAATATTGTGTATGCACACGGAAATCTGAATATGAAATTGATAATTTTGAAGCAGTGTCGTATGAAGTAAGACTGTAAAATAATAAAATTCTGCTAGGAACCTTCCAAAAACCGCGTGTCTAAAATACTAATTGACCTAATTATGATATCCTGCCCAAGTTATGCTGATAAGTGTGGCGTAATCGTACCTTTTTGTAGTGACCATCACGGGGTATACATAGTCCGTAAAGAGAGGGTGGATAGAAAGACCTGTTTTTCTCGAAACAGATGTTACGGGATTGAAACTTCTGCTCACATATAGTGAGATGATATCATGTAACACAAGATATTAATGCATCAACAAACAAATTAGGCAAATACTTTATAGACTCTATCAACACATTTGTGCCAACTAAAGTTACCATCAGACCCAACGATAAACCATGGATGACTGCGGAATTACGTCATATGATGAAGAAACGCCATAAGGCACATACACAAGCCATGCTGGGAAATCGACTCGAAGATTGGGGACAATTCCGCAAACAAAGAAATGATACAATTGACTAAATAAGACAGGCTAAATTCGACTATAATAAAAAAAATTATGAAAAAATCACTAACTCTACTAATGGGACAAAATTTGGTGGAAGTTTATTAAACGATATTTTAAGGACCAGGGATCTCGTGTCTACCCGTCAATCATTCACAATGAAAAGATTTATGAAGATCTTAAAGAAATAGCGAACGCGTTTAATGATTATTTTATTCAACAATCAATACAATTGGTCAATTACCCCTCCTAAAGATTACAATTTTATACTGGATATTATAAATATTAGCGAGGAAGACGCTGAATATGTATTAGACAACCCAGATACAAATAAATCTGGTGGACCCGATAACGTAAAGAATAAAATACTTGGTCTGCCAGTGAGCTAGCATTACCACTCTCTAATCTTTTTAATAAATCTATAGAATCCGGGAAGTTTCCCCGAGACCAGGAAACTAGCCCAGGTAACAACCACTCATAAAAAGAGTGGCCCAAATGATCTTACTAAAGCCCAAAGCCCAACGAACATTTTGTTTTTTAGAACAAAAACACTGTTCAGAACATGTTTTGTCTGCAGTGTGAGGTGCCCAGAAACACGAACATTTTGTTCGAGGGACATGTTCGTGAAATCAAACATGTTTGATTTTCGGAACATGTTTTCGTCCTCAAAACAGTTTTTGTCTTCAGTGTGTGGTGATCGCGAACATTTGTCCGAACATTTACCAACAGTTATCCAATCAACTGGCAGCTGTCGGTCATGTGACGAAGCCGCTCTCACATGACACAACAAAATGGCTCCCATCACATGACCGGCAGCCTCGCTGCGTGATCGCGGCGACTGGCGGTGAAGAGAAAATGTTCGTAGTGTGAGGTTACCAAGAACAAAAACACGAACAAACTGTTCTGTTCTAATACAGCAAAATGTT
>JAVTVY010003317.1:0-35413 GCA_036873755.1 Hanleya hanleyi | reverse complement strand
AGAACGTTCTCCTTTCTCGATGATTGTGACGAGATAAAACAGCAAACGTGGAGGGTCAAACTCACAACGATTAAGCAAATGTAAACGAGGCTATAACATAATTAAGAATTGTATTTGAGGACTTGCAAAATGCAGGCAGTGGATAAAACTAACGTTCCAATACTGGACATTGATCGGCTCACTGGGGCAGAAAGGTGTCAAATGGACAAAACGGAAGCTGTAATCTTGGCTTTGGATTGACTACATTGAATAGTGCCAGTCCCCCATTGCTTGAGGATTAGGTATTCTAAAAACAAATCTTAACTGAAAAAGTCGAAAATAGGAGTCAAATAAAAGAGTGGGTCATTTTGGCGACAAGATATCGTGTTGCATGAATTAATTAGTTTGGCACTCCTAGCTTGGATGGAACACGTTACAGAAGAAACGCAAGATGTTTATCCGGAAAATTTCTTGTTATGATCCAGAGAAAAATGATACATACCGTAATCAACCAATGGCGTTTGTCTCATTTCTGAGTTGTAGTTTGTTTGGAAAGATGATCTATGTGAGTAGTTTAGTGTAAGTCAGGAGCTTTTGTACTTATTCGAGAGAGTCAGATCTTAAATTGGCAGAGAAAAAAGCAGATGAGCCGGCGTTGGTGTCATGTAAGAAATGAAAATAATTACATCGACAGAAGAAACAGTAAGCATGGTTTGCGTATGTCATATATGATAGTTCTACAGATTGAGACAAGCATCATTTGGTAGACCAAAGTACTTCCAATAGAGATGAGGTCTGAATCTAATATATATGAAACATCAGATTGGAGGGATTAGACATTGACTTTGAACATATTACGTGAAATCGAAGGTTACGTACCAGTCCGCAGATACTTATCTACTGCTACAGCAAACGTCAGCTCATAGACCGGGATATGATTATACAGTGACAGGTGTTGAATTTGTGAAGGATATATACATGAATTTAGGAGTTGACGGATACTTCGATTCCAGTGAAAGAAAGCTAATAACCGATGATCTTATTTCAGAAACAGGACACGAAAATTGGAGACTTGTTTATCAAATGATCCAATCACGATAATGTATCTGTTGTTTATCTAGTACAGAACTTGTTCGATCATGATAAAGCTTCAAGACTTTTATTTGTCAGTGAGTTTTCTTTCAATAACCCATCGGCAAGCATCATATTTCCTTATTAGGTCGCCATATCTACTCAACTACTTCATAAAAACGTACGAGCTCGTGAATATGACTTAACGTCGCTTTCAACAACAATTCAGTTATATTACGACGTTTGGGCCCTATTTCTTTCTACCCTCGTGACCCCACGGGTGCCCCAGTTAGGCGCTTCTTACCATAAGCTGTTTGAGCTGAGGTCTATATTTAATTCCATGGCATAAGGTGTGCACAGCGACACCCCAGGTCAATCCAACGATGACGGCCTAGGTCAATAACAGAAACCCCACGGGGCTGCAATAACCTAGAATATTGACTAGAAAGAGTCAGGTTAGAACTATCCAATCTATTTGTGGGGTTATTGTAGACTGCGTTGGTCCCTTACCTAGGACAAATTCAGGATATAGGTGTCTTCTCTCTATCATTGACATGACAAGCATGGGCGATCCATTTGAAAGTGATAACATATTGTGGTATTTTGTTCATTTTATCCTGATGAGGTGTCTGGATATTATTGTTAGAAAATTCCGTCTGTTGTGAATAGTTAAAAAATCCCTATGTTATAACTCCATAGGGGCATGGACAGGAATGTGATCTATTTCCCTAACGAGTTAGGTATTAAACGATTAAGTCCACAGGATATCATCCTCAGTATACAGGATACCACCAGAGCGTGACTAACATGCTAAACTTGTATGTTCTCGAATTGAGGTTTGGAGAAAGGTGTATTGTCCATACTATTCTTTACATATGGGACATCCCAATGTCTCAAAGGGTGGGACATCCCAATGTCTCAAAGGGTGGGACATCCCAAAGTCTCAAAGGGTGGGACATCCCAATGTCTCAAACGGTGGGACATCCCAATGTCTCAAAGGGTATTGTATCTAATACCGCTTATGCCGGTGCTAGGGGCCGTGTGGTCATATCATCCAAGTTGCCACATGAACAGGTACAATAAAAGCGTACCTGAGATACAACACATATCATGAATCGTTAGATTCTTGGTATGTGCTTTAGAATAGGGTTACCAGAAGACTATTCTGTGAAGTCATGTGACGCAGTCAGTATGTCGGCACCTCTTCCCACTTCCCTTATATGTGTTGTAATCCCAATGTCTCAAAGGGTGGAACATCCCAAAGTCTCAAAGGGTGGGACATCCCAAAGTCTCAAAGGGTGGGACATCCCAAAGTCTCAAAGGGTGTGACATCCCAATGTCTCAAAGGGTGGGACATCCCAAAGTCTCAAAGGGTGGGACATCCCAAAGTCTCAAAGGGTGGGACATCCCAAAGTCTCAAAGGGTGGGACATCCCAATGTCTCAAAGGGTGTGACATCCCAAAGTCTCAAAGGGTGGGACATCCCAAAGTCTCAAAGGGTGGGACATCCCAAAGTCTCAAAGGGTGGGACATCCCAAAGTCTCAAAGGGTGTGACATCCCAAAGTCTCAAAGGGTGGAACATCCCAATGTCTCAAAGGGTGGGACATCCCAATCTCTCAAAGTGTGGAACATCCCAATGTCTCAAAGGGTGGGATATCCCAATGTCTCAAAGGGTGGAACATCCCAATGTCTCAAAGGGTGGGACATCCCAATGTCTCAAAGGGTGGGACATCCCAAAGTCTCAAAGGGTGGGACATCCCAATGTCTCAAAGGGTGGGACATCCCAATGTCTCAAAGGGTGGGACATCCCAATGTCTCAAAGGGTGGAACATCCCAAAGTCTCAAAGGGTGGGACATCCCAAAGTCTCAAAGGGTGGGACATCCCAAAGTCTCAAAGGGTGTGACATCCCAAAGTCTCAAAGGGTGGGACATCCCAAAGTCTCAAAGGGTGGGACATCCCAAAGTCTCAAAGGGTGGGACATCCCAATGTCTCAAAGGGTGTGACATCCCAAAGTCTCAAAGGGTGGGACATCCCAAAGTCTCAAAGGGTGGGACATCCCAAAGTCTCAAAGGGTGGGACATCCCAAAGTCTCAAAGGGTGTGACATCCCAAAGTCTCAAAGGGTGGAACATCCCAATGTCTCAAAGGGTGGGACATCCCAATCTCTCAAAGTGTGGAACATCCCAATGTCTCAAAGGGTGGGATATCCCAATGTCTCAAAGGGTGGAACATCCCAATGTCTCAAAGGGTGGGACATCCCAATGTCTCAAAGGGTGGGACATCCCAAAGTCTCAAAGGGTGGAACATCGCAATGTCTCAAAGGGTGGGACATCCCAAAGTCTCAAAGGGTGGGACATCCCAATGTCTCAAAGGGTGGGACATCCCAAAGTCTCAAAGGGTGGGACATCCCAAAGTCTCAAAGGGTGTGATATCCCAAAGTCTCAAAGGGTGGGACATCCCAATGTCTCAAAGGGTGGGACATCCCAAAGTCTCAAAGGGTGGGACATCCCAATGTCTCAAAGGGTGGGACATCCCAAAGTCTCAAAGGGTGGGACATCCCAATGTCTCAAAGGGTGGGACATCCCAAAGTCTCAAAGGGTGGAACATCCCAAAGTCTCAAAGGGTGGGACATCCCAATGTCTCAAAGGGTGTGAAATCCCAATGTCTCAAAGGGTGGAACATCCCAATGTCTCAAAGGGTGGGACATCCCAATGTCTCAAAGGGTGGGACATCCCAAAGTCTCAAAGGGTGGGACATCCCAATGTCTCAAAGAGTGTGACATCCCAATGTCTCAGAGGGTGGAACATCCCAATGTCTCAAAGGGTGGGATATCCCAATGTCTCAAAGGGTGGAACATCCCAATGTCCCAAAGGGTGTGACATTCCAATGTCTCAAAGAGTGGAACATCCCAATGTCTCAAAGGGTGGAACATCCCAATATCTCAAAGGGTGGAACATCCCAATGTCTCAAAGGGTGTGACATCCCAATGTCTCAAAGGGTGTGACATCCCAATGTCCCAAAGGGTGTGTCATCCCAATGTCTCAAAGGGTGGAACATCCCAATGTCTCAAAGGGTGGAACATCCCAATGTCTCAAAGGGTGTGACATCCCAATGTCCCAAAGGGTGTGACATCCCAGTGCCTCAAAGTGTGTGACATCCCAATGTCTCAAAGGGTGGAACATCCCAATGTCTCAAAGGGTGGGATATCCCAATGTCTCAAAGGGTGGAACATCCCAATGTCTCAAAGGGTGGAACATCCCAATGTCTCAAACGGTGGGACATCCCAATGTCTCAAAGGGTATTGTATCTAATACCGCTTATGCCGGTGCTAGGGGCCGTGTGGTCATATCATCCAAGTTGCCACATGAACAGGTACAATAAAAGCGTACCTGAGATACAACACATATCATGAATCGTTAGATTCTTGGTATGTGCTTTAGAATAGGGTTACCAGAAGACTATTCTGTGAAGTCATGTGACGCAGTCAGTATGTCGGCACCTCTTCCCACTTCCCTTATATGTGTTGTAATCCCAATGTCTCAAAGGGTGGAACATCCCAAAGTCTCAAAGGGTGGGACATCCCAAAGTCTCAAAGGGTGGGACATCCCAAAGTCTCAAAGGGTGTGACATCCCAATGTCTCAAAGGGTGGGACATCCCAAAGTCTCAAAGGGTGGGACATCCCAAAGTCTCAAAGGGTGGGACATCCCAAAGTCTCAAAGGGTGGGACATCCCAATGTCTCAAAGGGTGTGACATCCCAAAGTCTCAAAGGGTGGGACATCCCAAAGTCTCAAAGGGTGGGACATCCCAAAGTCTCAAAGGGTGGGACATCCCAAAGTCTCAAAGGGTGTGACATCCCAAAGTCTCAAAGGGTGGAACATCCCAATGTCTCAAAGGGTGGGACATCCCAATGTCTCAAAGTGTGGAACATCCCAATGTCTCAAAGGGTGGGATATCCCAATGTCTCAAAGGGTGGAACATCCCAATGTCTCAAAGGGTGGGACATCCCAATGTCTCAAAGGGTGGGACATCCCAAAGTCTCAAAGGGTGGGACATCCCAATGTCTCAAAGGGTGGGACATCCCAATGTCTCAAAGGGTGGGACATCCCAATGTCTCAAAGGGTGGAACATCCCAAAGTCTCAAAGGGTGGGACATCCCAAAGTCTCAAAGGGTGGGACATCCCAAAGTCTCAAAGGGTGTGACATCCCAAAGTCTCAAAGGGTGGGACATCCCAAAGTCTCAAAGGGTGGGACATCCCAAAGTCTCAAAGGGTGGGACATCCCAATGTCTCAAAGGGTGTGACATCCCAAAGTCTCAAAGGGTGGGACATCCCAAAGTCTCAAAGGGTGGGACATCCCAAAGTCTCAAAGGGTGGGACATCCCAAAGTCTCAAAGGGTGTGACATCCCAAAGTCTCAAAGGGTGGAACATCCCAATGTCTCAAAGGGTGGGACATCCCAATGTCTCAAAGGGTGGAACATCCCAATGTCTCAAAGGGTGGGATATCCCAATGTCTCAAAGGGTGGAACATCCCAATGTCTCAAAGGGTGGGACATCCCAATGTCTCAAAGGGTGGGACATCCCAAAGTCTCAAAGGGTGGAACATCGCAATGTCTCAAAGGGTGGGACATCCCAAAGTCTCAAAGGGTGGGACATCCCAATGTCTCAAAGGGTGGGACATCCCAAAGTCTCAAAGGGTGGGACATCCCAAATTCTCAAAGGGTGTGATATCCCAAAGTCTCAAAGGGTGGGACATCCCAATGTCTCAAAGGGTGGGACATCCCAAAGTCTCAAAGGGTGGGACATCCCAATGTCTCAAAGGGTGGGACATCCCAAAGTCTCAAAGGGTGGGACATCCCAATGTCTCAAAGGGTGGGACATCCCAAAGTCTCAAAGGGTGGAACATCCCAAAGTCTCAAAGGGTGGGACATCCCAATGTCTCAAAGGGTGTGAAATCCCAATGTCTCAAAGGGTGGAACATCCCAATGTCTCAAAGGGTGGGACATCCCAATGTCTCAAAGGGTGGGACATCCCAAAGTCTCAAAGGGTGGGACATCCCAATGTCTCAAAGAGTGTGACATCCCAATGTCTCAGAGGGTGGAACATCCCAATGTCTCAAAGGGTGGGATATCCCAATGTCTCAAAGGGTGGAACATCCCAATGTCCCAAAGGGTGTGACATCCCAATGTCTCAAAGAGTGGAACATCCCAATGTCTCAAAGGGTGGAACATCCCAATATCTCAAAGGGTGGAACATCCCAATGTCTCAAAGGGTGTGACATCCCAATGTCTCAAAGGGTGTGACATCCCAATGTCCCAAAGGGTGTGTCATCCCAATGTCTCAAAGGATGGAACATCCCAATGTCTCAAAGGGTGGAACATCCCAATGTCTCAAAGGGTGTGACATCCCAATGTCCCAAAGGGTGTGACATCCCAGTGCCTCAAAGGGTGTGACATCCAAATGTCTCAAAGGGTGGAACATCCCAATGTCTCAAAGGGTGGGATATCCCAATGTCTCAAAGGGTGGAACATCCCAATGTCTCAAAGGGTGGAACATCCCAATGTCTCAAATGGTGGAACATCCCAATGTCTGAAAGGGTGTGACATCCCAATGTCCCAAAGGGTGTGACATCCCAATGTCTCAAAGGGTGGAACATCCCAATGTCTCAAAGGGTGGAACATCCCAATGTCTCAAAGGGTGGAACATCCCAATGTCTCAAAGGGTGGGATATCCCAATGTCTCAAAGGGTGGAACATCCCAACGTCTCAAAGGGTGGAACATCCCAATGTCTCAAAGGGTGTGACATCCCAATGTCCCAAAGGGTGTGACATCCCAATGTCCAAAGGGTGTGACATCCGAATGTCTCAAAGGGTGGAACATCCCAATATCTCAAAGGGTGGAACATCCCAATGTCTCAAAGGGTGGAACATCCCAATGTCTCAAAGGGTGGAACATCCCAATGTCTCAAAGGGTGTGACATCCCAATGTCCCAAAGGGTGTGACATCCCAATGTCCCAAAGGGTGTGACATCCCAATATCTCAAAGGGTGGAACATCCCAATGTCTCAAAGGGTGGAACATCACAATGTCTCAAAGGGTGGAACATCCCAATGTCTCAAAGGGTGTGACATCCCAATGTCTCAAAGGGTGTGACATCCCAATGTCCCAAAGGGTGTGACATCCCAATGTCTCAAAGGGTGTGACATCCCAATGTCCCAAAGGGTGTGACATCCCAATGTCTCAAAGGGTGTGACATCCCAATGTCCCAAAGGGTGTGACATTCCAATGTCTCAAAGGGTGTGACATCCCAATGTCTCAAAGGGTGTGACATCCCAATGTCTCAAAGGGTGGGATATCCCAATGTCTCAAAGGGTGGAACATCCCAATGTCTCAAAGGGTGGAACATCCCAATGTCTCAAAGGGTGGAACATCCCAATGTCTCAAAGGGTGGAACATCCCAATATCTCAAAGGGTGTGACATCCCAATGTCCCAAAGGGTGTGACATCCCAATGTCCCAAAGGGTGTGACATCCCAATGTCTCAAAGGGTGGAACATCCCAATGTCTCAAAGGGTGGAACATCCCAATGTCTCAAAGGGTGGGACACCCCAATGTCCCAAAGGGTGTGACATCCCAATGTCTCAAAGGGTGTGACATCCCAATGTCTCAAAGGGTGGAACATCCCAATGTCTCAAAGGGTGGGATATCCCAATGTCTCAAAGTGTGGAACATCCCAATGTCTCAAAGGGTGGTATATCCCAATGTCTCAAAGGGTGGAACATCCCAATGTCTCAAAGGGTGGGATATCCCAATGTCTCAAAGGGTGGAACATCCCAATGTCTCAAAGGGTGGAACATCCCAATGTCTCAAAGGGTGGAACATCCCAATGTCTCAAAGGGTGGACCATCCCAATGTCTCAAAGGGTGTGACATTCCAATGTCCCAAAGGGTGTGACATCCCAATGTCTCAAAGGGTGGAACATCCCAATGTCTCAAATGGTGGAACATCCCAATGTCTCAAAGGGTGGAACATCCCAATGTCTCAAAGGGTGTGACATCCCAATGTCCCAAAGGGTGTGACATCCCAATGTCCCAAAGGGTGTGACATCCCAATGTCTCAAAGGGTGGAACATCCCAATGTCTCAAAGGGTGGAACATCCCACTGTCTCAGAGGGTGGAACATCCCAATGTCTCAAAGGGTGTGACATCCCAATGTCTCAAAGGGTGTGACATCCCAATGTCCCAAAGGGTGTGACATCCCAATGTCTCAAAGGGTGGGATATCCCAATGTCTCAAAGGGTGGAACATCCCAATGTCTCAAAGGGTGGAACATCCCAATGTCTCAAAGGGTGGAACATCCCAATGTCTCAAAGGGTGTGACATCCCAATGTCCCAAAGGGTGGAACATCCCAAAGTCTCAAAGGGTGGAACATCCCAATGTCTCAAAGGGTGGAACATTCCAATGTCTCAAAGGGTGGGATATCCCAATGTCTCAAAGGGTGGAACATCCCAATGTCTCAAAGGGTGGGATATCCCAATGTCTCAAAGGGTGGAACATCCCAATGTCTCAAAGGGTGGAACATCCCAATGTCTCAAAGGGTGGAACATCCCAATGTCTCAAAGGGTGGAACATTCCAATGTCTCAAAGGGTGGGACATGTCAAAGGGTGTGACATCCCAATGTCCCAAAGGGTGTGACATCCGAATGTCTCAAAGGGTGGAACATCCCAATATCTCAAAGGGTGGAACATCCCAATGTCAAAGGGTGGAACATCCCAATGTCTCAAAGGGTGGAACATCCCAATGTCTCAAAGGGTGTGACATCCCAATGTCCCAAAGGGTGTGACATCCCAATGTCCCAAAGGGTGGAACATCCCAATGTCTCAAAGGGTGGAACATCCCAATGTCTCAAAGGGTGGAACATCCCAATGTCTCAAAGGGTGGAACATCCCAACGTCTCAAAGGATGTGACATCCCAATGTCCCAAAGGGCGTGACATCCCAATGTGCCAAAGGGTGTGACATCCCAATGTCTCAAAGGGTGTGACATCCCAATGTCCCAAAGGGTGTGACATCCCAATGTCTCAAAGGGTGGGATATCCCAATGTCTCAAAGGGTGGAACATCCCAATGTCTCAAAGGGTGGAACATCCCGATGTCTCAAAGGGTGGAACATCCCAATGTCTCAAAGGGTGTGACATCCCAATGTCCCAAAGGGTGGAACATCCCAATGTCTCAAAGGGTGGAACATCCCAATGTCTCAAAGGGTGGAACATTCCAATGTCTCAAAGGGTGGGATATCCCAATGTCTCAAAGGGTGGAACATCCCAATGTCTCAAAGGGTGGGATATCCCAATGTCTCAAAGGGTGGAACATCCCAATGTCTCAAAGGGTGGAACATCCCAATGTCTCAAAGGGTGGAACATCCCAATGTCTCAAAGGGTGGAACATTCCAATGTCCCAAAGGGTGTGACATCCCAATGTCCCAAAGGGTGTGACATCCGAATGTCTCAAAGGGTGGAACATCCGAATGTCTCAAAGGGTGGAACATCCCAATATCTCAAAGGGTGGAACATCCCAATGTCTCAAAGGGTGGAACATCCCAATGTCTCAAAGGGTGGAACATCCCAATGTCTCAAAGGGTGGAACATCCCAATGTCTCAAAGGGTGTGACATCCCAATGTCCCAAAGGGTGGAACATCCCAATGTCTCAAAGGGTGGAACATCCCAATGTCTCAAAGGGTGGAACATCCCAATGTCTCAAAGGGTGGAACATCCCAATGTCTCAAAGGGTGTGACATCCCAATGTCTCAAAGGGTGTGACATCCCAATGTCCCAAAGGGTGTGGCATCCCAATGTCTCAAAGGGTGGAACATCCCAATGTCTCAAAGGGTGGAACATCCCAATGTCTCAAAGGGTGTGACATCCCAATGTCCCAAAGGGTGTGACATCCCAATGTCTCAAAGGGTGTGACATCCCAATGTCTCAAAGGGTGTGACATCCCAATGTCCCAAAGGGTGTGACATCCCAATGTCCCAAAGCGTGTGACATCCCAATGCCTCAAAGGGTGGAACATCCCAATGTCTCAAAGGGTGGAACATCCCAATGTCTCAAAGGGTGGAACATCCCAACGTCTCAAAGGGTGTGACATCCCAATATCTCAAAGGGTGTGACATCCCAATGTCTCAAAGGGTGGAACATCCCAATGTCTCAAAGCGTGGAACATCCCAATGTCTCAAAGGGTGGAACATCCCTATGTCTCAAAGGGTGGAACATCCCAATGTCTCAAAGGGTGGAACATTCCAATATCTCAAAGGGTGTGACATCCCAATGTCTCTAAGGGTGGGATATCCCAATATCTCAAAAGGGTGGAACATCCCAATGTCTCAAAGGGCAGGAACATCCCAATGTCTCAAATGCAGGAACATCCCAATGTCTCAAAGGGTGGAACATCCCAATGTCTCAAAGGGTGGAACATCCCAATGTCTCAAAGGGTGGAACATCCCAATGTCTCAAAGGGTGGAACATCCCAATGTCTCAAAGGGTGGAACATCCCAATATCTCAAAGGGTGTGACATCCCAATGTCCCAAAGGGTGTGACATCCCAATGTCCCAAAGGGTGTGACATCCCAATGTCTCAAAGGGTGGAACATCCCAATGTCTCAAAGGGTGGAACATCCCAATGTCTCAAAGGGTGGGACACCCCAATGTCCCAAAGGGTGTGACATCCCAATGTCTCAAAGGGTGTGACATCCCAATGTCTCAAAGGGTGGAACATCCCAATGTCTCAAAGGGTGGGATATCCCAATGTCTCAAAGTGTGGAACATCCCAATGTCTCAAAGGGTGGTATATCCCAATGTCTCAGAGGGTGGAACATCCCAATGTCTCAAAGGGTGGGATATCCCAATGTCTCAAAGGGTGGAACATCCCAATGTCTCAAAGGGTAAACATCCCAATGTCTCAAAGGGTGGAACATCCCAATGTCTCAAAGGGTGGACCATCCCAATGTCTCATAAAGGGTGTGACATTCCAATGTCCTAAAGGGTGTGACATCCCAATGTCTCAGCGCGTGGGTGAACATCCCAATGTCTCAAATGGTGGAACATCCCAATGTCTCAAAGGGTGGAACATCCCAATCAGCCTAAAGGGTGTGACATCCCAAAGTCTCAAAGGGTGGGACATCCCAAAGTCTCAAAGGGTGGAACATCCCAAAGTCTCAAAGGGTGTGACATCCCAGAGTCTCAAAGGGTGGGACATCCCAAAGTCTCAAAGGGTGGGACATCCCACAGTCTCAAAGGGTGTGACATCCCAAAGTCTCAAAGGGTGGGACATCCCAAAGTCTCAAAGGGTGGGACATCCCAATGTCTCAAAGGGTGTGTCATCCCAATGTCTCAAAGGGTGGAACATCCCAATGTCTCAAAGGGTGGAACATCCCAATGTCTCAAAGGGTGGAACATCCCAATGTCTCAAAGGGTGTGTCATCCCAATGTCTCAAAGGGTGGAACATCCCAAAGTGTCAAAGGGTGGGACATCCCAATGTCTCAAAGGGTGGGACATCCCAATGTCTCAAAGGATGGGACATCCCAAAGTCTCAAAGGGTGGGACATCCCAAAGTCTCAAAGGGTGGAACATCCCAAAGTCTCAAAGGGTGTGACATCCCAAAGTCTCAAAGGGTGGGACATCCCAAAGTCTCAAAGGGTGGAACATCCCAAAGTCTCAAAGGGTGTGACATCCCAAAGTCTCAAAGGGTGGGACATCCCAAAGTCTCAAAGGGTGGAACATCCCAAAGTCTCAAAGGGTGTGACATCCCAGAGTCTCAAAGGGTGGGACATCCCAAAGTCTCAAAGGGTGGGACATCCCACAGTCTCAAAGGGTGTGACATCCCAAAGTCTCAAAGGGTGTGTCATCCCAATGTCTCAAAGGGTGTGACATCCCAATGTCCCAAAGGGTGTGACATCCCAATGTCCCAAAGGGTGGAACATCCCAATGTCTCAAAGGGTGGAACATCCCAATGTCTCAAAGGGTGGAACATCCCAATGTCTCAAAGGGTGGAACATCCCAACGTCTCAAAGGATGTGACATCCCAATGTCCCAAAGGGCGTGACATCCCAATGTGCCAAAGGGTGTGACATCCCAATGTCTCAAAGGGTGGAACATCCCAATGTCTCAGAGGGTGGAACATCCCAATGTCTCAAAGGGTGTGACATCCCAATGTCTCAAAGGGTGTGACATCCCAATGTCCCAAAGGGTGTGACATCCCAATGTCTCAAAGGGTGGGATATCCCAATGTCTCAAAGGGTGGAACATCCCAATGTCTCAAAGGGTGGAACATCCCGATGTCTCAAAGGGTGGAACATCCCAATGTCTCAAAGGGTGTGACATCCCATGTCCCAAAGGGTGGAACATCCCAATGTCTCAAAGGGTGGAACATCCCAATGTCTCAAAGGGTGGAACATCCCAATGTCTCAAAGGGTGGGATATCCCAATGTCTCAAAGGGTGGAACATCCCAATGTCTCAAAGGGTGGGATATCCCAATGTCTCAAAGGGTGGAACATCCCAATGTCTCAAAGGGTGGAACATCCCAATGTCTCAAAGGGTGGAACATCCCAATGTCTCAAAGGGTGGAACATTCCAATGTCTCAAAGGGTGTGACATCCCAATGTCCCAAAGGGTGTGACATCCCAATGTCCCAAAGGGTGTGACATCCGAATGTCTCAAAGGGTGGAACATCCCAATATCTCAAAGGGTGGAACATCCCAATGTCTCAAAGGGTGGAACATCCCAATGTCTCAAAGGGTGGAACATCCCAATGTCTCAAAGGGTGTGACATCCCAATGTCCCAAAGGGTGTGACATCCCAATGTCCCAAAGGGTGGAACATCCCAATGTCTCAAAGGGTGGAACATCCCAATGTCTCAAAGGGTGGAACATCCCAATGTCTCAAAGGGTGGAACATCCCAATGTCTCAAAGGGTGTGACATCCCAATGTCTCAAAGGGTGTGACATCCCAATGTCCCAAAGGGTGTGGCATCCCAATGTCTCAAAGGGTGGAACATCCCAATGTCTCAAAGGGTGGAACATCCCAATGTCTCAAAGGGTGTGACATCCCAATGTCCCAAAGGGTGTGACATCCCAATGTCTCAAAGGGTGTGACATCCCAATGTCTCAAAGGGTGTGACATCCCAATGTCCCAAAGGGTGTGACATCCCAATGTCCCAAAGCGTGTGACATCCCAATGCCTCAAAGGGTGGAACATCCCAATGTCTCAAAGGGTGGAACATCCCAATGTCTCAAAGGGTGGAACATCCCAACGTCTCAAAGGGTGTGACATCCCAATATCTCAAAGGGTGTGACATCCCAATGTCTCAAAGGGTGGAACATCCCAATGTCTCAAAGGGTGGAACATCCCAATGTCTCAAAGGGTGGAACATCCCAATGTCCCAAAGGGTGTGACATCCCAGTGCCTCAAAGGGTGTGACATCCCAATGTCTCAAAGGGTGGAACATCCCAATGTCTCAAAGGGTGGGATATCCCAATGTCTCAAAGGGTGGAACATCCCAATGTCTCAAAGGGTGGAACATCCCAATGTCTCAAATGGTGGAACATCCCAATGTCTGAAAGGGTGTGACATCCCAATGTCCCAAAGGGTGTGACATCCCAATGTCTCAAAGGGTGGAACATCCCAATGTCTCAAAGGGTGGAACATCCCAATGTCTCAAAGGGTGGAACATCCCAATGTCTCAAAGGGTGGGATATCCCAATGTCTCAAAGGGTGGAACATCCCAACGTCTCAAAGGGTGGAACATCCCAATGTCTCAAAGGGTGTGACATCCCAATGTCCCAAAGGGTGTGACATCCCAATGTCCAAAGGGTGTGACATCCGAATGTCTCAAAGGGTGGAACATCCCAATATCTCAAAGGGTGGAACATCCCAATGTCTCAAAGGGTGGAACATCCCAATGTCTCAAAGGGTGGAACATCCCAATGTCTCAAAGGGTGTGACATCCCAATGTCCCAAAGGGTGTGACATCCCAATGTCCCAAAGGGTGTGACATCCCAATATCTCAAAGGGTGGAACATCCCAATGTCTCAAAGGGTGGAACATCCCAATGTCCCAAGGTGGGATCTCAAAGGGTGTGACATCCCAATGTCCCAAAGGGTGGGACATCCCAAAGTCTCAAAGGGTGTGACATCCCAATGTCCCAAAGGGTGGGACATCCCAAAGTCTCAAAGGGTGTGACATCCCAATATCCCAAAGGGTGGGACATCCCAATGTCTCAAAGGGTGTGACATCCCAATGTCCCAAAGGGTGGGACATCCCAATGTCCCAAAGGGGGGGACATCCCAATGTCTCAAAGGGTGGGACATCCCAAAGCCTCAAAGGGTGTGACATCCCAATGTCCCAAAGGGTGGGACATCCCAATGTCTCAAAGGGTGGGACATCCCAATGTCTCAAAGGGTGGGACATCCCAATGTCTCAAAGGGTGGGACATCCCAATGTCTCAAAGGGTGTGACATCCCAATGTCCCAAAGGGTGGGCCATCCCAATGTCTCAAAGGGTGGGACATCCCAATGTCTCAAAGGGTGGGATATCCCAATGTCTCAAAGGGTGGGACATCCCAATGTCTCAAAGGGTGGGACATCCCAATGTCTCAAAGGGTGGGACATCCCAAAGTCTCAAAGGGTGTGACATCCCAATGTCCCAAAGGGTGGGACATCCCAAAGTCTCAAAGGGTGGGACATCCCAATGTCTCAAAGGGTGGGGTGTGGGACATCCCAAAGTCTCAAAGGGTGCGATATCCCAAAGTCTCAAAGGGTGGGACATCCCAATGTCTCAAAGGGTGGGACATCCCAATGTCTCAAAGGGTGGGACATCCCAATGTCTCAAAGGGTGGGACATCCCAATGTCTCAAAGGGTGGGACATCCCAATGTCTCAAAGGGTGGGACATCCCAAAGTCTCAAAGGGTGGGACATCCCAAAGTCTCAAAGGGTGGGACATCCCAATGTCTCAAAGGGTGGGACATCCCAATGTCTCAAAGGGTGGAACATCCCAATGTCTCAAAGGGTGGAACATCCCAATGTCTCAAAGGGTGGAACATCCCAATGTCTCAAAGGGTGTGTCATCCCAATGTCTCAAAGGGTGGAACATCCCAAAGTCTCAAAGCGTGGGACATCCCAATGTCTCAAAGGGTGGGACATCCCAATGTCTCAAAGGGTGGGACATCCCAAAGTCTCAAAGGGTGGGACATCCCAAAGTCTCAAAGGGTGGAACATCCCAAAGTCTCAAAGGGTGTGACATCCCAAAGTCTCAAAGGGTGGGACATCCCAAAGTCTCAAAGGGTGGAACATCCCAAAGTCTCAAAGGGTGTGACATCCCAGAGTCTCAAAGGGTGGGACATCCCAAAGTCTCAAAGGGTGGGACATCCCACAGTCTCAAAGGGTGTGACATCCCAAAGTCTCAAAGGGTGGGACATCCCAAAGTCTCAAAGGGTGGGACATCCCAATGTCTCAAAGGGTGTGTCATCCCAATGTCTCAAAGGGTGGAACATCCCAATGTCTCAAAGGGTGGAACATCCCAATGTCTCAAAGGGTGGAACATCCCAATGTCTCAAAGGGTGTGTCATCCCAATGTCTCAAAGGGTGGAACATCCCAAAGTGTCAAAGGGTGGGACATCCCAATGTCTCAAAGGGTGGGACATCCCAATGTCTCAAAGGATGGGACATCCCAAAGTCTCAAAGGGTGGGACATCCCAAAGTCTCAAAGGGTGGAACATCCCAAAGTCTCAAAGGGTGTGACATCCCAAAGTCTCAAAGGGTGGGACATCCCAAAGTCTCAAAGGGTGGGACATCCCAAAGTCTCAAAGGGTGTGACATCCCAAAGTCTCAAAGGGTGGGACATCCCAAAGTCTCAAAGGGTGGGACATCCCAAAGTCTCAAAGGGTGGGACATCCCAATGTCTCAAAGGGTGGGACATCCCAAAGTCTCAAAGGGTGGGACATCCCAATGTCTCAAAGGGTGGGACATCCCAAAGTCTCAAAGGGTGGGACATCCCAAAGTCTCAAAGGGTGGGACATCCCAAAGTCTCAAAGGGTGGGACATCCCAAAGTCTCAAAGGGTGGGACATCCCAAAGTCTCAAAGGGTGGGACATCCCAAAGTCTCAAAGGGTGGGACATCCCAATGTCTCAAAGGGTGTGACATCCCAATGTCTCAAAGGGCGGAACATCCCAATGTCTCAAAGGGTGGGATATCCCAATGTCTCAAAGGGTGGAACATCCCAATGTCTCAAAGGGTGGAACATCCCAATGTCTCAAAGGGTGTGACATCGCAATGTCTCAAAGGGTGTGACATCCCAATGTCCCAAAGGATGTGACATCCCAATGTCCCAAAGGGTGTGACATCCCAATGTCTCAAAGGGTGGAACATCCCAATGTCTCAAAGGGTGAAACATCCCAATGTCTCAAAGGGTGGAACATCCCAATGTCTCAAAGGGTGTGACATCCCAATGTCCCAAAGGGTGTGACATCCCAATGTCCCAAAGGGTGTGACATCCCAATGTCTCAAAAGGTGGAACATCCCAATGTCTCAAAGGGTGGAACATCCCAATGTCTCAAAGGGTGTGACATCCCAATGTCTCAAAGGGTGTGACATCCCAATGTCCCAAAGGGTGTGACATCCCAATGTCTCAAAGGGTGGAACATCCCAATGTTTCAAAGGGTGGACCATCCCAATGTCTCAAAGGGTGTGACATCCAAATGTCCCAAAGGGTGTGACATCCCAATGTCTCAAAGGGTGGGACATCCCAATGTCTCAAAGGGTGGAACATCCCAATGTCTCAAAGGGTGTGACATCCCAATATCTCAAAGGGTGTGACATCCCAATGTCTCAAAGGGTGGAACATCCCAATGTCTCAAAGCGTGGAACATCCCAATGTCTCAAAGGGTGGAACATCCCAATGTTTCAAAGGGTGGAACATCCGAATGTCTCAAAGGGTGTGACATCCCAATGTCTCTAAGGGTTTCATTCCACTTTAATTAATAAATGGACATGTGGTCAGTGTCATTCAAACTTAATTTAACAGATGTTCTCAATGAGTACCTTCAGAGAAAGCTTTCAAAAGCCTGCAAGGCGAAAAGCGAACACAGGTCTTCTAAAAAAGGTATGAAACCTCGATTTGACAATAAGGACAAACCTCTTAACTGGAAAGGTGTTTGGTTAACTACCTCTGCCAGGTGAGCTACTGCAGCGCTATCTGCCTTGCTGCTAATTTAGATATTGGATCATCGCAACTTTTTCTGTGTTAAGCAACACCTATCAGCATTGATAAGCATGTATAAGACAAGCCCAAGTTATTCCTTGAGAGTGGAGGCGGCCCTGTAATGTGTTAAGTTTGAAGTGAAATTTGGCACAACAATATATCAACACCAAACGCTATATAGACAATCTTCTTGCTGTGGATAATGGCTATATAAATGACGCAGTGAAGGATATATATCCACCTTCACTGGATTTGAAGGAAACCGCAGATGGCCCTGATGACACTTATTTAGACCTATAACTCTATAACAAGCGTTCTGAGAACCCTAACATCTCGCCTTGCGGGGTCATCCGCCGAAGCTGCAGCAGTATTGAAAGCATACATGTAGAGCAAACAATAATGTCTGGAATAGGTGATGTGGTACAGACAATAATGTCTGGAATAAATTATCTGGTACAGACAATAACATCAGTCCCATGTGGGATTAATGGCATAAAAGTTACTCCCATGTAGGATGGATAGGTTTGTGCCATTGGATTACTGCTGCATAGGGCAGTCCAGTGTGAGATTACTGCTTGATAGTGCAGTCCCATGTGAGATTACTGCTGGATAGGTCAGTCCTGTGTAGGATTACTGCTGGATGGACCAGTCCCATGTGTTATTACTGATGGCTAGACCAGTCCCCTGTGGGATTACTGCTGGATAGTCCAGTCCCAAGTGGGATTACTGCTGGATAGGCCGGTCCTGTCTGGGATTACTGCTGGATAGATGAGTCTCGTTTGGGATTAATGCTGGATAGGACAGTCCCGTGTGGGATTACTGCTGGATAGGCTAAACCTGTGTGGGATTACAGCGGAATAGGTCAGTCCCATTTAGGATTATGGCTGAATAGGTCAGTGCCATGTGGGATTACTGCTGCATATTGCAGTCCAGTGTCATATTACTTCTGGATAGGTCAGTCCCGTGTGAGATTACTGCTGGATAGGTCAGGCCCGTGTGGCATTACTGGTGGATAGGCCAGTGCCATTTGGGATTATTGCTGGATAGGTCAGTCCTGTGTGGGATTACTGCTGGATAGGCCAGTCCGGTCTGGGATTACTGCTGGATAGACCAGTCCGGTCTGGGATTACTGCTGGATAGGCCAGTCCGGTCTGGGATTACTGCTGGATAGGTCGGTCCCGTGTGGCATTACTGCTGGATAGGCCAGTGCCATTTGGATTACTGCTGGATAGGTCAGTCCCATGTGGCATTACTGCGGGACAGCTCTGACCTAGGAAAACATGAAACATGTCCACCAAGTTTTATAATCATCCCACGACAGGTTCAACAAACTTTCCATGTACAGATCTACATGTAAATTTTTGCCCAACAAAAACCTTATCAATGGAAACGTACAAAGCCTAAACTGCAATAATTAGGACAAAAATTCCTATTTCTTAAACCGCACATGCACATCCTCAAATCACATTGAACTTGGTTAGCAGGTGTCAAACTCATCCAATGAAAGCTGACAGCTTCAGAAAACTTTCCATGTACAGGTGTACATGTATATACATGTACATTATCATTGGCAAATTACTTAGACAAACCCGTCAAAATTTGAACAAAAATTAATTACAAGCGTCTAGTCCATCATGCCTAACCCAGCCATCGTCCATTAGAGAATATCCGCGTCCATAATCCAAAGACCTATTCCATATAACAGTATTAGCACCAAATTCAAAAGGAAAATCATAGTATACATAAACATAGGCTTGTTTCCTGCAAGAGAGAAGCGGTCAACAGTTTTCAATGATGCCGGCAAGACATCATGATGCTCCAAAAATATCAAATCCGTATCACTGATCAGTACTCTTAATCCATAATATTCGTCGTAAAGTCGTTATCTAAAGAATGATGTATCTGTCACGCTTTGATTGTGGCTGTTCATATGAGTACCATGAGGATCTTGAAGCACATGGGTTCATACGGCCCCTAGCCCCGGGTTAAGCGGAATTAGACACAAGTTACGAAACGTAGCGCCATAGATCTTGCACGCTACGTTTGTATTTTGCTATCAGCATGCGATATGTATCGCCAAATTTGAGAAACTTTGAGTGGAGGCGCTTGGTGGAATAGCCCGGTTTTATAAGTTTCTGCAACAATGTTTTGTGACGTTGATTAAAATCGTCACATTTAACACAGGATCTAGCAAATGCTACTAAACGAGATATGTGTACGCCATATGCAGGTCCCACTGGAATATTACTGTCCAGAAAGGGATAGTTTACGATGTCAAAATTGTAACCATCTCTTTTGTCATAATTACAAGCGTCTAGTCCGTCATTCATAATCCAGCCGTCGTCCATTAGAGAATATCCGCGTCCATAATCCAAAGACCTATTCCATTTTCCACATAACAGTATTAGTACCAAATTCAAAAAGACAATCATAGTATACATAAACATAGGCTTGTTTCCTGCAAGAGAGAAGTGGTCAACAGTTTTCAATGATGCCGGCAAGACATCATGATGTTCCAAAAATATCAAATCCGTATCGCTGATCAGTATTCTTAATCCATAAATATTCGTTATAGAGTCGTCATCTAAAAAAAAGATGTATCTCAGTCACGCTTTGATTGTGACTGTTCATATGAGTACCATGAGGATCTTGAAGTACATGGGTTCATACGGCCCCTAGCCCCGGGGTTAAGCGGAATTAGACACAAGTTACGAAACGTAGCGCCATAGATCTTGCACGCTACGTTCGTATTTTGCTACCAGCATGCGATATGTATCGCCAAATTTGAGAAACTTTGAGTGGAGGCGTTGGTGGAATAGCCCTGTTTTATAAGTTTCTGCAACAATGTTTTGTGACGTTGATTAAAATCATCACATTTAACACAGGATCTAGCAAATGCTACTAAGCGAGATATGTATACGCCATATGCAGGTCCCACTGGAATATTACTATCCAGAAAGGGATAGTTTACGATGTCGAAATTGTAATCATCTCTTTGTCATAAAGTCGACGAGAGAGAATGCCCGCTTCATTTTTATAGAGATAGAGATCTAAATAAGATGTGCCTGTAGGGCTATCTGTAGTTTCCTTCAAATCCAGTGAAGGTGGATATATATCCTTCACTGCGTCATTTATATAGCGATTATCCACAGCAAGAAGATCCTCTATATAGCGTTTGGTGAATGAGAAGGAACGGGCTTTGAATGGATCGGTTTTTGAAAGCGCCTGCATATAGTCATATTCATAAGAGAACAGATACACGTCAGCCAACAGGGGTGCACAATTAGTACCCATTGGAATACCTATATGCTGCTGATATATTGTGTTGGCAAATTTCACATAGATATTTTCAATGAGAAATTCAAGCAACTCTATAAACAAAGAAACATTCCATGAATGATATCTCTTGTATGTAGTTGAGCTAAAGAATGCTTTATGGCTTCCGACATTAATATATCTACGATCAGTTTTCTTGAACACAGATACTATTAATAAACTTATACGGTCAATACGGTCCTGATGAGGGATTGTAGTATAGAGAGTCGAGAAATCCCATGTGGATACATGTCTGTACGGTATGTGACCTTTAGCATCAAGTTCTTCTGTAAGACATTTTGAGTTTTTCAATATCCACATACATTCAACGCCAGAGTTCTTAGAAATAGTGGCGCAATACCTTTCCCCAAATGCTTTTACCTCGTGAAGGGCCCTCGTCAATAGGGTTGAAAGCAGCTTAGTGGTGCAGCTTCTAGAACCAGCTATGAATCTAGATTTGTATGGTGATTTATGCATTTTGGGAGTCCAGTATAGTTTTGGTTTTCATCTCCTAAATAGGACAGGTACATCCTCTAATCATAAGAAACATGTGTACCAAGTTTCGTAATCATCCAATGAGATCTGACAACAAGCGTTCTGAGAACCCCAACATCTCGCCTTGCGGGGTCATCCGCCGAAGGTGCAGCAGTATTGAAAGCATACATGTAGAGCAAACAATAAGGTCTGGAATAGGTGATGTGGTACAGACAATAATGACTGGAATAGATTATCTGGGACAGACAATAACATCAGTCCCATGTATGATTACTGGCATATAAGTTAATCTCATGCAGGATGGATAGGTCAGTGCCGTCAGATTAATGGTGCATAGGGCAGTCCAGTGTGAGATTACTGCTGGATAGGTCAGTCCCATGTGAGATTACGGCTGGATAGGCCAGTCCTGTGTAGGATTACTGCTGGATGGACCAGTCCCGTGTGTTATTACTGATGGATAGACCAGTCCCCTGTGGGATTACTGCTGGATAGTCCAGTCCCAAATGGGATTACTGCTGGATAGGCCAGTCCTGTCTTGGATTACTGCTGGATAGATGAGTCGCGTATGGGATCACTGCTGGACAGGACAGTTCTGTGTGGGATTACTGCTGCATAGGCAGTCCAGTGTGGGATTACTGCTGCATACGGCAATCCTGTGTGGGATTACGGCTGGGGAGGCCAGTCCCATGTGGGATTACTGCTGGATAGGCTAAACCTGTGTGGGATTACAGCGGGATAGGTCAGTCCTATGTAGGATTATGGCTGGATAGGTCAGTGCCATGTGGGATTACTGCTGCATATTGCAGTCCAGTGTCATATTACTTCTGGATAGGTCAGTCCCGTGTGAGACTACTGCTGCATAGGCCAGTCCCGTGTGGAATTACTACTGGATAGGGCAGTCCCATGTGGGATTACTGCTGTATAGGCCAGTCCGGTCTGAGATTACTGCTGGATAGGCCAGTCCCGTGTGGCATTACTGATGGATAGGCCAGTGCCATTTGGGATTACTGCTGGATAGGTCAGTCCTGTGTGAGATTACCGCTGGATAGGCCAGTCCCAAATGGGATTACTGCTGCATAGGTCAGTCCCGTGTGGCATTACTGCTGGATAGGCCAGTGTCATTTGGGAATACTGCTGGATAGGTCAGTCCAGTGTGGGATTACTGCTGGAGAGCTGTGACCTAGGAAAACATGAAACATGTCCACCAAGTTTTATAATCATCCCACGAAAGGTTCAACAAACTTTCCATGTACAGATCTACATGTAAATTTTTGCCCAACAAAAACCTTATCAATGGAAACGTACAAAGTCTAAACTGCAATAATTAGGACAAAAATTCATATTTAATGTCATATTTCTTAAATAGCACATGCACATCCTCGAATCACATTGAACTTGGGTAGCAAGTGTCACACTCATCCAATGAAAGCTGACAGCTTCAAAAAACTTTCCATGTACAGGTGTACATGTATATACATGTACATTATTATTGGCAGATTACTTAGACAAAACCCTCAAAATTTGAACAAAAATTAATATTTCATCTCCTAAATAGCACAGGTACATCTTCTAATCATAAGAAACATGTGCACCAAGTTTCATAATCATTCAATGACAGCTGACAACTGCAGCAAACTGTGGTGTACAGACGTACATGTGCACTTCAGCTAAACGCAAAACTCTATCATTCACCATAATTTGGAGAAAAATTAATATTTCATCTACAAAATAGCACAGGTAAATTCTCTAATCATAAGAAACATGTGTAGCAAGTTTTGTAATCATCCAATGAGAGCTGACAACTGTAGCAAACTCACCATGTACATGCACATGTATACATATAGAGGCCTACATGTACAATTCACCTAAACAGAAAACTCATCATTTGCCATAATTTGGAGAAAAATTAATATTTCATCTCAAAAATAGCACACATACATCCTCCAATCATAAGAAACATGTGTACCAAGTTTCGTAATCATCCCATGAGAGCTGACAACTGCAGCAAACTCACCATGTACATGTATACATGTAGAGGCCTACATGTACAATTTACCTAAACAGAAAACTCATCATTCATGTGTACCAAGTTGCATAATCATCCAATGACAGCTGACAACTGCAACAAACTTTCTAAGTACAGATGTACATGTGCACTTCAGCTAAACGCAAAACTCTATCATAGGGATTTTAACATTGGAGCACCCCAGGGGTAGTACCCCCAGGTGGCATATTCACCCCCCATATTTCTTTTATTTTTTTAATATTTTTTCTAGAATTAGTTTGAATTTGCTAAACCAAAAACCTTATCATTTCCAGGCAGGGGACACCGACGACAACATCCTCTTCCCCCCCCCCTCACAATATCTCCCCTTTACTTCGTAAGAAGAGATAAAAATCAATATTTCATCTCCTAAATTGCACAGGTGCATCCTCTAATCATAAGAAACATGTGTACCAAGTTTCATAATCATCCAATGACAGCTGACAACTGCAGCAAACTTTCTAAGTACAGATGTACATGTGCATTTCAGCTAAACGCAAAAGTCTATCATAGGGATTTTAACATTGGATCACCCCAGGAGTAGTACCCCCAGGTGGAATACCCACCCCCATATTTTTTTAATATTTTTTTCTGAATTTTCTAGATTTTTTTTGAATTTGCAAACCAAAAACCTTATCATTTCCAGGCAGGGGACACCGACACCCACACCGCAACCGACGACGACATCCTCTTTCCCCCCTCACAATATCTCCCCTTTACTTCGTAAGGCGAGATTTAAAATGAAGCGGGTCTCTTGTTGACCAAAGTGATGATTACAATTTTGACATCATGAACTATCCCTATCTGGACAATATACCAGTGGGACCTGCATATATGGTGTATACATATCTCGACTAGAAGCATTTGCTAGATCCTGTGTTAAATATGATGATTTTAATCAACGTCACAAAACATTATTCCAGAAACTTATAAAACAGGGCTATAGCACCAGGCGCCTCCCATCAAAGTTTCCCAGATTTGGCGATACATATCGCATGCGGATAGCAAAATACGAGCATAGCATACAAGACCTTTGGTGTTACATTTCTTAACTTATGTCTAATTCCGTTTAACCCGGGGCTAGGGGCTAGGGGCCATATGCACTCACGTATTTCAAGATTGTGATTGAGATACATTATACTCTAGATAATGATTTTTTAACGAAAATCATAATTAAGAATACTGATCAGCGATACAGATTTTATAGTTTTGGAACAGCAGGTCTCGATAGCATCAATGAAAACAGTTGACAGCTTCTCTCTTGCAAGAAACTAGCCTAGTTTTACGTATACCAGTGTATAAATTTATGATTTATATTTTAACTTGGTGCTAATGCTATTATATGATTTAAGTCTTTGGATTATGGACACAGAAATTCTTTAATGGAGGATGGCTGAATATGGAATGACACACTAGACACTTATTATTAGGTCATTGCTACCTTTTCTGTGTTCATTAACCTCGGTGGCTTTAATCAGCTATGTATAAGACAAGCCTAAGGTGTTCTTCCAGGAGAGTGGGGACGGCCCTGTAATCTGTTAATTTTGAAAGTATATATATTCTGAACACAGGAAAGGTAGTGTTAAACACATTTTGTCTTCACAAGCAAGGTTGTAATCCACTGCTGATGATGTAGATGTGGGTGATGCTCGGCCTTTTAAGCAACACCCATACAGGGTCAATCTGGAATCTAGGACAAGTACGAGAAGCCCAGTACATGCTAGAGCGTACTATCACAGAGGCGCATCCGAGTCTCGCATATCGAAAGCAAAATGTTCACAAAGAGTCTGTATTGATTAGTGCAGGATAAATATCCATATCTGAATCCTGAAGGAAAATTTGTGTAGATGGGACCAGTCATAGCTGCTGATAAGCATATTTTCCCGACAATGCTAAATAAATATCTGCTTCAATAACACCACTGGGGTAATTCCAGCGCAAAGACTTCCCTTTTGGGATGAGAAAAGCTCCCTGCGAGTTTCCAAGGTTGATAAATCTGACCAAAACCAGATTGGAACAGTGTAAATGAACTCGTGCACTGTGACACATGGACGACCATCTGAAGCATCCTAGCAGTTATTTCACACACTTGCTGAAAAAAACATTGCGAATCTTCAGAAGACTGAATTTACTATGGCACAGCTCTGAACCCTCGAAGACAGATTTATGCACACAAATATAAGGTATGGATCTCAAGAATGGAAGGACAGATGGACGGACAGAACACATTATGACATTATATGACGTCGTCTAAAGACGGGCATATAAAACATACTTGTAGAGTTTAAAACCAAAATTTGAAATTCACAAGAAACATTGTTGAGCTAGCTCCAGAATGATCAAATGCCCACCTGAATGGCTACAAGAATAATAAACAAGTCTCATTTTATACTGATACCTTTAAAAATATTGAGAAACAACATTCTTCAGAAGAACAAAAATATATTTATTTTCAAAAGCTACAAAGCCACAAGCTATGAGCCACAGGAGACATAGCTTGAAAGTTCATGCCAAGTTCTTAGTACGAAAGACAAGTATTCTTCATACATTCAAAAGCAAACAGATGGTGACTAAATTGAAGTCAACAATAAAAATGTCTACAAAAAATGGATTCAACGCTAATGCTGTTAAAATGAGATAAATTACATTAAAACTTTTAAGCTATCTTAATGGATTCAAATTTGAACATGATTATCAACCTGTGCTATTTCTTATTCTGTTTACCTGAATACGCATCCAGCTTATAAAATATACAAGCAGACAACACACCATACATGGGTACCATATTATCAAGTTATCAGTACCGACTATGAATTCTTCAATAACTAATTCTTTCAAATATTCAGATGGCAAAAGTTAACTTAAGGCATCTGCAGAGGGAAATTCTGCTAACATTCTACAAATTTCACCAGATGTCTTTTCAATTCTTGGGATAAATAACATATACATACCACAGTATTTAGCTTAAGTTAACAAAGATGTTTTTTTCTTTCTTCCAAGTCTAAAAATGCTGTTCGAAAAATTTGAAGAAATAGGTAAGTTTTAAATAATTACTATTTGCTTGGATAAACAAGTGAATACCCAGGGACCAAGTTTGCGGATACATCTAAAATGGACACCCCTGAAAATGAACGACAATCAAAGGTCTGTAGTGCAGGCCTGTAACCAAGGCATGTTTTCTGAGTTCTGGAGTTTGGGCAAACCCCCATCTTGGCAAAAATATATTTTGTTATCATAAAAATGCACTTCAGACTTAAGCAAACCCCCTATTTGCCTGTTTTCTCATACAGCGAACTCCCTGATGTGCCCATTTAAGTGAAACCACCCCCCAAGAAGTCTCGGTTACGGCCCTGTAGTGACTGTGAGCTGCCAAAGTATCACCCCACCTTTCCAACCCTTCTCGAGAGGAGTGAGTGAATAGGGTTTATTGTCGCTTTCAATTCTAGGAGAGGATTCTCATTTCCAGGAAGCACTGGACGTGACCCAATTGTGTAATGTATAATTCCCAAACAAAATGATTGTCACTTGATTTTTGATAACCAAGTTCTTTAATAATCAAGAGACCTGTATACAGTAATTCCTGTAATAATTCAATCCCCCTGTCAAAATTCAACCACCCCCTATTTTGGGGACAAAATTCAATCGGTTGTTCAAAATAAATTTGATTACTGAACCATTTTGTCAACTTATTCTCTATTACATTTGATCACCTCTTGACTTTATAGTGGAAATTTCACTTCCTGTGATTGAATTGTTAGAGGGTTTACCGGGTAGTTTCGAAGATAATGAACACGGACTTTCGTCCCATTATAGTCAATATATATAGTATTCTATACTACAGGGACCAGCAAGAACATCAATCAAAATTTAAGTCTGGTTTCTGACCTTGTCCCATCATAAGCTAACAACCACACTACATAATACTGAATAAATATGATAAAAACATTCACCTGCTTTCAGTTTCAAAATAAAGTATAAATAATGACATACACTCTACTAGTTCCACATACAAAGAATCATTACAAAAAAGAAAAAACAACAAAAAGAGATATTTGAGCATATAAACTACCAGTGAGTGAGTGAGTGAATATGATTTAACGTTGCTTTCAACTATATTTCAGTCATATCACGACGTTGGGTCCTATTTCTTTTCACACCCGGGAACCACACAGGTGGAGTCCTATTCCTTTTCACACCCAGGAATCCCACGGGTGCCTCAGTTAGTCGCCTCTTATGACAAGCTGTCTGAGAAGCTGAGGTCTATTCTTACCATGACCTGCAGTGTGCACAACGACAACCCAGGTCAATCCCCGGAATACCCACAGGGCAACTACCAGTGAACATGAACTCAGAGTTTATATTAAAGCATCTATTCGATTGATTACATGGTCTACATGTAAACAAGAGTTCAATTGAACCCAAAATACGCCCGTAAAAAATACAGTCGATAAACAACATTTTTATCTCCTGAATGTTGTTAGAGACAAAGGTTAACCATACAAATGAACCTTCCTGGACTGTATGTTGTTCGTATTGTTGCATTTGTCATAATACTGTACATGTGTGAGCCATCATTGTTGTATAAGTGGTGTAGGCAGGTTTGGAAGTCAGATCGGGGAGAGGGGGGGGGGGGGGTATGCATCAGTAACTTTAAAACAAGATTTGTGTTACTATAAGCTGCAAAAGTAAGCTCATCAGCCTGATGAATGGGGCCAAACTAGCAGTAGGTGCCAAGTATTTCAGACTAAAATCAAGAGGAGTATCTGAAGAAAACATCAAATCAGCTCAAAACAGTTTGTGCACATCTACAATGTACACATGGTACCGATCATATGTACCAAATTTCAAAGAATCCATAGAAAAGTCTGAGACGAGTTGTGTTCACGAGGACAGTAGGTGGCAAATAAAAGATTTCAGACCAAAATCATGGGGAGTAACTTTTCAACTTGAAAAAAGTGTGTGCACATGTGCACTTGGCACCAATCATGTGTACCTAATTTCAAAAGAATGCAATGAAACCCCTCGGATGAGTTTCGTTCAGGACTGTAGGTGCCAAATAAAAGGATTCCAGGCTAAAATCAAGGGGGGTAACTCAAGAAAAAGTCGAATTGGTTCGAAAAAAGTTCATGCGCATCTACACATGATACTGATCATGTGTACCAAATTTCGGAAGAATCCATTTGAAAACTCTGGGACGAGTTGCATTCACGACGAAGACAGTAGCTGAGTAGGTGCTAAATACAAGGATTTCAGACTAAAATCAAGGGGAGTAACTCAAGAAAATGTTGAATCGGGTCGAAAAAACATGACACCGATCATGTGTACCGAATTTCAGAAGAATCCATTGAAAACTCTGGGACGAGTTGCGTTGATGAAGACAGTAGATGCCAAATACAAGGATTTCAGACCAAAATCAAGGGGAGTAACTCAAGAAAACATCGAATCGGACCGAAAAAAGTTCATGCACATCTACACATGGTACCGATCATGTGTACCAAATTTCAGAAGAATCCATTGAAAACTCTGGGACGAGTTGCGTTGACGAAGACAGTAGGTGCCAAATACAAGGATTTCATACCAAAATCAAGGGGAGTAACTCAAGAAAACATCGAATCGGACCGAAAAAAGTTCATGCACATCTACACATGGTGCCGATCATGTGTACCAAATTTCAGAAGAATCCATTGAAAACTCTGGGACGAGTTGCGTTGACGAAGACAGTAGGTGCAAAATACAAGGATTTCAGACCAAAATCAAGGGGAGCAACTCAAGAAAACGTTGAATCGGGCCGAAAAAAGTTCGCGCACATTTACACATGGTGCCGATCATGTGTACCAAATTTCAGAAGAATCCATTGAAAACTCTGGTATGAGTTGCGTTGACGAAGACAGTAGGTGCAAAATACAAGGATTTCAGACCAAAATCAAGGGGAGTAACTCAAGAAAACGTCGAATCGGGCCGAAAAAAGTTTGCGCACATTTACACATGGTGCTGATCATGTGTACCAAATTTCAGAAGAATCCATTGAAAACTCTGGGACGAGTTGCGTTGACGAAGACAGTAGGTGCCAAATACAAGGATTTCAGACCAAAATCAAGGGGAGAGTAACTCAAGAAAACGTCGAATCGGGCCGAAAAATGTTCATGCACATCTACACATGGTACCGATCACGTGGACCAAATATCAAAAGAATCCACTGAAAACTCTAGGACGAGTTGCGTTGACGAGAAAAAGTTAACGGACGGACGGACGGACGGACGGACGGACGGACGGACGACGCCATACCATAATACGTCCCGTCAAATTTGACGGGCGTATAAAAACACTATCACATAAGAAAATTCTATTCAATATCTGGATTGTGAATGGGTAAAAGGTTGGTTTGTAATCCTTCAATTCACGTAATGTCAACCTTCAGTCTCATTAACCTGGAGCGGTCCGTTTATGTACGAGTACATATGGGAGGGTTATTATAATAACTTAACATACACCCTGAGTAAGAAAATAACTAATAGGATACCATGGTACAATTTAGAGACTATTCTTAGGATATGACATTTAGATAAGAGATTAACACCGTAAAACAACAGCACTCAGAAAGTATGGTCAGTCTTTCATGTAAGTTGCTATTGTTTAAGCTTTTGTATTTCTGAAAAGTCACTCATCTTGACTGTCATTGTTGTACCCAGAAACTGTTGTTTTCCTTTATTTCATGACACTTACATGAAAGATGGACAGAAAATACAGGTATCTGTCATGATTCAGTTCATTGCTAAGGAAGAATTCAGAATCGCGTTCAGCAATATTTCAGCTATAGGCCTATACATGTAGCGACGAGCAATGTTGTTCATTGCTAATTGAACTGATTCCACCATATACAAGCAAGGAGAGAATTACGATACACATCAGTGGAGGCATGATAAAGTGAATACAAATGAAAACCTCTGCAAATGTAAAGAAAACTTGGTTGAAGTCCCTCCGACGTTAAAAAATGAAAAATTTGAAAATCAATTTTCCTATTTCTAAGCTAAAACTTACCTTCACATACCTTATTGCTATCGTGTTCCTACGCGATTGCCCCATTGTAAAACCTTACCACAGAACCAAAAGAAATAGTCCCTGTAATGCCCCAATGCCCATGCGCGAGTACCCAGAATCCTCTCTGTCTGACCACGTCACTTCCTTCTTTCCTATTCAATCGCAGTGTGAATAACCCATTAGCGGGGAGGCTGGGAGGGCCATCACAGTATGTGAAGGTAAGTTTTAGCTTAGAAATAGGAAAATTGATTTTCAAATTTTTCATATTTCCTACGCTGTAAAACTTACCTTCACATACCTTATTGCTAGAATATCATAGCAGGAGGAGGGACATAGTGGTCAAACAGAAAAGTTCTCAAGCATAGGCCGCAAGGCAATACAGGAGTCAGCGAGATAATCGAGTGCCATAAAGACATATAACATGACGGTATGGCCATCGATATCATCACCCAGCCCTAATATATACATATAAGCGGGCCTAGTGAATGGCTGACAAGCACTAGACCAAAACCTCGCGCCCCCCCCCCTTTTTTTGAAAATTTGGGGAGAGCAGACACTTACCAGATTTTAAAAAATGGTAAAATCACTAGGAGGTCTAGTGCATAGACGGGTCCGCAACTGACTGGGCAGCCACCAGGGGTCCCAGTGAGAAGATGTCCCGTCGTTGGAGCGTCAGATCCCGGAGGTAGTGTGAGACGAAGGTAACATTACTCCTCCAGTAGCAGGCCCTCATTATGTCGGACACGGATCTATTGGTCCATAGAGGCCAGGATGCCGCCATGGCCCTGACCTCATGGGCGGAGACCTTGGACAAGGAGATAACCTCAGGTGGTACGTCCGTGTACGCAAAACGAATAGTCTTGGCAAGCCAGGAAGATATAGTATTTTTAGATATCTCCTGCTTGGAAGAGGGTCCAAACGGGATGAAAAGACGCACCCGCCCAGCTCTCATATGCTCCACACGTGCCAGGTAACAGGAGAGAGCTCTGACGGGGCACAAGACTCTGTCATCGTCAACAGCCGCGGACAGGATGTTGGACAGAGCCGGGATGACGAACTCTCTCGGAAGATTGTCGTAGAGGGACTGGTTCTTCGCAACAAAATCCGGGAGAGTAGATAACGCCACCCAGGTCCACTTAGGGTTGTATCTCAAAGATCTGAAGTCCAAGGCATGGATTTCTGATACGCGGGCGGCAGAGGCAAAGGCAATCAGAAATACGGTCTTGTAAGATAGAAACTTCAACTCACAGGTGCCGATGGGTTCGAAGGGCGGCTCAGAGAGCCGTCTCAAAACCAGAGCCAAATCCCATTTAGGAAGCTGCGGCGTCGGAGTAGGCCTCTCCACCCGAAAGGAACGAAGAAGGGCAGAAAGGTTGACGTCGAGTGATGGGTTGACACCTGTGGTCAATTGAAGTACCCTGGAGATAGCGGACCGATAGCCGTCGACCGTGGCCGGAACAAGTTGCCTGTCATGGAACAGATGCAAAAGGAAGTCTGCTACCTGGTGAACAGTGGCAGAGGTTGGAACAATTCCGCGACCAAAACACCAGGTAGCGAAGGACTTCCACTTGTTCTGGTACACCGCAGTCGTTGATGCTCTGGTGGACCGGACCATCCTTTCGGACGCTTCGACAGAAAATCCAGCCTCAACGAGCTGATGCTGGAGCACTTGAACGCGGTCAGTTGAAATAGACCGGGATTCGAGTGATACAGGCTGGATCTCGGCTGACGAAGCAGGTTCCACCAAAGCGGCAGCCGACGAGGCACGTCTATGAGAAGATCCATCAGGTCTGGAAACCAAGGTGGGCCACCACGGAGCCACAAGGTAGACCACGCACGGCTGTGCTTGGATCTTCCGGAGGACTTGTGACAAGATTGCTGGCGGCGGGTAGGCGTACGCAATCATGTCGGACCATGTCCAAAGACAGGGCGTCGACTGCTAGGGCTGCTGGATCCGGAACGGGAGACACATAGGCCGGCAGTAGATGGTTCCAACGGGTGGCGAACAGATCTACGTTCGGCGTCTCCCATATCCGAGACATCTGGGCTAGGATGTCTTCGTGGAGCTGCCATTCGGTCACTATTATCTGATTCGGTCTGGACAGTGCGTCGGCTAAGACGTTCAGATGACCGGGAATGTGGCGAGCTCGCACAGAAATTCCGTTGTCCCAACACAGGCTGAAGAATTTCTGTGCTTGATCCAGCAGTTGGGGAGAGTGAGTCCCCCCCTGCTTGTTTATGTAGGCGAGGACTGTCGTGTTGTCCGTTGCTACTAATAAGCGTTGGTTCTTGAGGTCTGGAAGCAATCTCTGTATGGACAGGGTTACGGCCTGGAACTCCAATACATTGATATGTAGCTTCCTCTGGCTGTCGTTCCACAAGCCGGATATTGACCTCGAACCCAAATGTGCTCCCCATCCTTCCATCGATGCGTCCGTGAACAGTTGACGGGAAGGCTGAAAGGGTAGGAAGGTGACACCTATCATCACGTTCTCCAGCTGCAGCCACCAGCGTAGGAGACGTTTGACATCCTCTGTCACAGGGACAGTAGGATTCAGGTGCCGTTTCGGCCAATGGTTGTTGAGGTGCATCATCAACGGCCGAAGCTGCAACCGGCCTCGAGGTGTTACATCCTGAGTTGATGTTAACAGGCCGATAATTGCAGCGAACTGGAGAGCACGTCTGTGCGATGCTGACAGGAACGTCGGCACCGACGTCAGAATTTTCTTCCAGCGGTCTTCCGGAGGTTTCGCTAACGCTGAAAGGGTGTCGTAGGAAACTCCGAGAAAGACTCGAGACTGGGATGGTGTCAACTCCGATTTGCCCTCGTGAGGAAGATAGCCCAGAGCAACAAGGATCTCCCAAACGAAATTGGTGTCCTTGCGGAGTTCTTCCCTGCACTGATTCCGTAGTAGGGAATCGTCGAGGTAGAAGTGGTACTTGAGACCTCTGGTGTGCAGGAATGACGCCACCGGGTTGAAAATTCTGGTGAAGACCCAAGGGGATGTGGATAGTCCGAAGGGGAGCACGCGTAACTGAAACTTCCGGTTGCCAACCAGGAAGCGCAGATACTTGTGATGAGCCCTGTAGATCGGAACATGCAGATATGCATCTTGGAGGTCGAGAGACGTCATCCAATCCCCTTGTAACAGAGCCGAACGAATAGACCGGAACGATTCCATCCGGAAATGAGGAGGCGGGGCCAAGAAGTCCTTGTTCAACCGACGCAGGTTTATAACCATACGCATTTCAGTGGTGTTCTTCTTGGGGACCAGGAACACCGGAGAATAAAAGCCCGGGGACAGATCGTTTGGCGGAAGTTCTATAGCTGCACCCTTCACTACCAACTTGTCCACGGACCTCTGAATCTCCATTAGGTGCTCCCGACGCACTGGAATTCGAGACGCCCTGGGTGACGTAGTCAACGGGGGAGTTGTGGCGAACTCCAGCCGATACCCATGACGTAGGGTGTTCAACACCCACGAATCCGCCTGGATTGCCTCCCAATTCCTCCAAAACCTTACAAGTCTCCCGCCTACCGGAAGCGCCGGATCTGGTGGAATTGGGAACGGCGGCAACGTGCGGTCTCGCCATGCAGAAAGCACATCTGCATGGCCCGTGTCCTCATTTCTTGGAAGCTCTGGCGGACTTCCCTTTTCCGCCACCACGTTTAGAGTGGCCGCTCCCCCCTCCCTTCGAACCTCCGCCGGATTTCGGAAAGGAGGGTCCATCCTTCTTGGCACCAGCCCCGGAAGAAGAACTTGAGGATGAAGCTTTCTTCGGGGCCGAGGAAGACGACGTCGCGGCCTCGGGGGCCGATCGCTTCCTCTGTTGTGGACCAAAGTAAGAATGTGTGGTCCTGGCAGCGGACATTTCATTCTGCAGCTCAGGTAGTACACCGGCAAACAGAAGTCCTGAGGCGGGTGACTGCTCCCTTAAGGTCGATCTCACACTGGCCGGGGTATACGTAGGCAGGGCCGAAAACAGTGCAAGACGCCTTAAGTGTACAAACATAGCGGACATGAAGACTGAGGATGCCATCAAGTCCGCGTCTGCACGCGCAGCTGCCGTCAGGAAGTCCTTCATCAGGTTGACGTCCTCCACCGGAACAGATACGTAACCGGACGGTGACGTTTGGGGTATGCGATTAAGAATCGTACGAATGGCGTAAAGAAACCAATCGAGATGGGAAGTAATCGCTACCTCCTGTCTAGAAGTGTCCTCCAGTAGACACATCTGACGAATAGAAAGAGGAATGTCTTTCTTCGGCGGAGCAACTCCAAGAAACTGATCGAGTTCCGGTTCCTGGACTGCTGCTCGATCATACCAAGGTGAGCCGTGTACTGAATACGACCGGAACACGGGTCGCTCCAGCGGGAAGACACCAGTAGATTTCTTAAAAAGAGATCTAGACTCCTGTTGTCGTTGCCTCTCATCTTGGGTCTTAGGAAGTGAGAAGGTGTCCCGCATGCGTTCAGCACATTCAAAAACAGCTCTAGAAGGCGGAAGTGACGTGCGATGTGACGGCTCTTGACGGAGATCAGACATCGCAGTAACCCTTCTGGATTCTACAATTGGCGGAGGAGTCATATCCGGAAACAACTCATAAAGGCGAGCCAGTGTATCAGAGTAACTGGACGCAGCGAGGTCCGGATCAGCATCGAACAAGGAAGTCCGTTCTTCCGCTTTCGTCTCAGCGTTATTCACTGTCCCGGGATTCACAGGGGTAAACCTGGGCACAAACGAGGGAGGTGTAGGTCTACTAGCCTGCGAGAGATCAAGTGGTAGCTGAGGATGGGAACCGGAAGTCGGCCTCCTTGATGATACGGGGCGAGGTTGATAGCCAGCCCACTCGGGCACCGGAAGTGGTGTAGGAGATGGTGGAGGAGGCATCAACAGGTCACGCTGTAGGGCTGCGAAGTCAGCAGACAATCTATTAAACCTATCGAAGAGGCTGGCAGGAATAGATGTTGCTGGAGGACACTGCCTATCAGAAGGGGGAAGTAAGGCAGAACCGGAAGCAGCCGCATACTGGGACATCGCCGGCCTAGCTGGGTATCTAGGCAGATGTGGGTGAGCAACCCTCACTTGTCGTCTCGGTATAGGTGCATGATATGGCATAGCATATCTGACAGGCCTAGGAGAGGGAGAACGGAAGTGAGCACCCGATGTACCGGAAGTCGGATGTGTAGAAATACGTGCAGTAGGAAACACACGACG
>JAVTVY010003316.1:0-34582 GCA_036873755.1 Hanleya hanleyi | reverse complement strand
TACATGGAACATGATTCAGAGATCTTAGACTTAAGATATAGAAATTGACCTTTAAAAAATAGGTCAAGGTCAGTGATATTCAATAGATTTCAGGTCCAGGCATATGTGGTATAAATTTGGACAATGCAGATATAATCATTTGTGAAATACTGTACTAAATAAAATCTAACCTGGATAAAATAGGTCAACACCAGCAAACCTCAGGACCATTGCTGGAAAGCCTAGCTATATTTCTTCATGTTATATCAAAATAAACAGTATATGACCTTGAAAAAAATAGGTCAAGGTCAGTCATTTTCAGCACACCTCTGGGTCATCGCCAGATGTATACATAGTATTAATTTGGAAAGCCTACATGTAGCTATATTTCTTCATGTTATATCATAATAAACAGTATGACCTTGAAAAAATAGGTCAATGTCAGTCAGCTGTTATAGGGTTCTAATTAATTCTTCAAAAATTATAGTAAATACTAGGATATGACCTTGCTAAAATAGGTCAAGGTCAGTTATTTTCAATAGGCTTCTGATCCTTCACCAGATGCATACGTGGTATGAATTTACAATGTCTGGCTATAATCCTTTTTGAGATATCATGTCCACAAGAAGGATGGAGAGACAGACAGATGACACCAACGATGACAATACCCTTCGGGAAAAATTTGCCCGAGGGGTAAAAAATGACCTAGTGGTACCTGTGAAGCTAGAAATTTTACTCGGCCTAAATGATCAGTATTACTTTAAAATGGGGATAGACCTTGGTTTTTTCTTGTTCTACCAAACATTGCCAGTTAAACAGCAAAAAACATATTTGTTATAATGTGCAAGCAATTTTAGACAATCTGTAAAATTTATCTTCAAGCGACAGTTGCAGAACAAATTGTATACATTACACACATTAATTAGTTTTGGGAGAAAATATTCTAGATAAATACTAAATAACAATTAATATAGTTGTAAGCTAGCACCAGCAACTTGGTTATAATTATACATTACAAGAACTAATCTACCAGTCAACTTCAAATGAGATCAGTGGAATAATGCTATAGGATTCAAGGATTCTTATATTTTGTGTGCCAAGAAAAGAGAACTATGTATTTGACAAGGTCTCTAAATACATCAGATACAACTTGTTTGCACTTGTAAATTAGAGATGACTCTCTAGTGATAAATGAAATTCAATTATAGCATTTCTGGGTCAAACAACTCTGCTTAACAAGAGGACTACAAACACAGCAGTCCTCAAACAGGATAAGTATGGTTGGCCATCCCTGCCACAATTCGTCATTTACAGGATGCCTGTAAATAATATATACCATGGTATAAAATGCCAAGCCTGCCATAATTCGTATTTACAGGATGCCTGTAAATGCCAAGCCTGCCATAATTCGTATTTACAGGGTGCCTGTAATTATTTTGTACCATGGTATAAAATCGCCAAGCCTGCCACAATTCGTATTTATTACAGGATACCTGTAAATGCCAAGCCTGCCATAATTCGTATTTACAGGGTGCCTGTAATTATTTTGTACCATGGTATAAAATCGCCAAGCCTGCCACAATTCATATTTACAGGATACCTGTAAATGCCAAGCCTGCCATAATTCGTATTTACAGGATGTCTGTAATTATTTTGTACCATGGTATAAAATCGCCAAGCCTGCCATAATTCATATTTACCGGCTGCCTGTAATTCATTTAGCCGTAAGTCGTAAATTTACGCCTTCTTATTATTTCCACCAATGATATGCGCTTTTACAAATTTGGTGCCGGGCTTTACACAACCTTCAAACAGGGTTATCTCCCCTCATGCCAGTCGATCGACCCTGTCCTCAGTAAATTATACAGGGCTAAAAACGCCCTGGCAGTCTCCACACAGTGAGTCTTCACCAAGCCATGTAGCCTTTGTCGGAGATTAAAAGTGTGAGATTATCTGAACTGCTCTGTATCACAACAACTTGAATTAACCAGTTCAACTGCAGCACATCTGGGGGATGTGGCAGACAAAAGACAACACACATTCGGTGACTACGGGTAATTAAATAACTGTTCATCTCTTTACAACAACAACAACATTTGGCCTACATCAAGGCTAACGGTCGTTTGTTTGAAAACAAATCAGCGATGCTTGTTTTGTCGGAATTAAATGGTCCCGCACATTCACATCTGCAAAATTATATATCCTTGTATTTAGTATGTGGATAAGGACTTTTTTTGGCTGGTAAAATTCAGGTTTTGTGAAATGATGTTTTGGTACATGGCTCTATGTAAATTGACGGAGGGCAGGGTCGATCGACTGGCAGAAGGGGAGATAACCCTGTTTGGGGGTTGCGTAAAGCCCGGCACCAAATTTGTTAAAGCGCATATCATTGGTGGAAATAGCAAGAAGGCGTAAATTTATGACTTACGGCTAAATGAATTACAGGTATCCTGTAAATACCAATTATGGCAGGCTTGGCGATTTTATACCATGGTACTAAATAATTCCAGGCATCCTGTAAATACGAATTATGGCAGGCTTGGCATTTACAAGTATCCTGTAAATACGAATTGTGGCAGGCTTGGCGATTTTATACCATGGTACAAAATAATTACAGGCACCCTGTAAATACGAATTATGGCAGGCTTGGCATTTACAGGCATCCTGTAAATACGAATTATGGCAGGCTTGGCATTTTATACCATGGTATATATTATTTACAGGCATCCTGTAAATGACGAATTGTGGCAGGGATGGCCAACCATAGAGAAGCATGTAGCCAGGCAGATATTGTTAGTATGCCTTGGATGATATATCCTTCCACAAAAATTTGGTTAATAATCAGTCAATAATCTGAGGTGGACTGGCAGGAAATCCTTGCATTATCATGATGATGGCACTGTTTTTGATTAGGATTTCTTAAAATATCACATATCAGAATCGATAACAATATCATGGGAGGTGCGTGTTGGGCTCTGATAGCAGGTTAATCGTGTTCATACTTAATTGAGATGATCAATGACACGAATGATAACACAGAAAGAACTGCCTTGTCTAGAGACGATCACTGGCATGAATGATAACAAAGAAGGAACTGCCTTGTCTAGAGACGATCAATGACACGAATGATAACACAGAAAGAACTGCCTTGTCTAGAGACGATCACTGGCATGAATGATAACACAGAAAGAACTGCCTTGTCTAGAGACGATCACTGGCATGAATGATAACACAGAAAGAACTGCCTTGTCTAGAGACGATCAATGACATGAATGATAACACAGAAAGAACTGCCTTGTCTAGAGACGATCAATGACACGAATGATAACACAGAAAGAACTGCCTTGTCTAGAGACGATCACTGGCATGAATGATAACAAAGAAGGAACTGCCTTGTCTCGACACTATCAGTGGGATGAATGATAAGATGTAGGATGAATGATAAGACGGAGGAACCTGCCTCTCTCGAGACAATCAATGGCACGAATAATCAGATGGATTCATCTGCCTTGTCTCTAGATCATTAGCACAAATGATAAGATAGAAGGGCCTGCCTTGTTTCAATACTATCAGTGGCATGAATTATAAAGCATTACATTGTTTTAGCGATATCCTGATGTCATTGAAGGTCTATGCCACGCAGGGTACCAGTAAATCCTGCAGTTCTCTGAGACTTCCCCACCACAGACAGTGCTGAGTACTGTCAGTCACTGTGAGCTGGTCCCGATGAAGTTAAAAATACCAGTAACAGACTTCTCCCATCATCGTCATAGATCTACATGTAGGAGTGTAATTCCTAAATCTTAGAAATCCTAAGTCTGCAGAAAAATAACGTTGGGGGGAACATCTACAAAATACGGCTGAAAATACAAGCTATTTTGGCCCATTTAACATTCTTACACAATAAGGTAAAGTTGATACCTGGAATAAATTAATTTTGTAATGCTAAATCCAGCGCCAAATGATGTGATCCATAACTGTCGAAACTGTCTTGAGATGCACGAAATGATAAGATGGAAGGACCTGCCTTGTCTCAAGATGATCATTGGCACGAATGATAACACAGAAGGACCTGCCTTGTCTCAAGACAATCATTTGCACGAATGATAAAACAGAAGGACCTGACTTGTCTTAAAATGATCATTGGCACGAATGATAAAACAGAAATGATAACATGGAAGGACCTGCCTTGTTTCAGGACTATCAGTGGCACGAATGAGAAAGCATTAGGTTGTTTTCAGCGATATGCCTAAACATGTCAGTGGAGGTCTATACCACTCACTGTCCCAGGAAATCCTGCAGTTCTCTTCCCCATCACAGACACTGCTGAGTACAGTTCAGTCACCGTAAACTGGTCCTAATGAAGTTGAAAGTACCAGTAACAGCTAGACTAACAACAGCTTCTCCCGCATCATAATGTAGATGTAGGAGTATAATTCCTAAATCCAATAAAGTTACAGTCTACAGAATATGGCACTTACAATCTACAGAAAAATAACGTTGGGGGGAACATCCACAAAATACAGCACATAGATCACCATGCAACTATGTTTCTTTAAATTGTAGGTCATCGCAGGTGAGGTAATGTGATTGTGCCATAGATTACAAAAGAAGTTCTCGTTGTCTATCAGCTGAAATGTAGGCCTACTATGCACACTTCCATACAACAATTGCCAAGTTTCCCCCGAAGAACATATACAGCATATTTTTGAGCTCGTGTGTTACTTCAAACCCATAGCCTTCGCCCACCACAACATGCCAGGACGCTCCATACTTCTTGTCCATCGTCTCCTTGATCAGCTTAGAGGCAAACTGAAAAGAAAGAATTTACGGTAATTCCCCTAATAATTCGATCACCGGAAGTGCAGCAAAAATGGCTTATAAATGGAAATATTCTCAATGGCACCAGCTACAAAGTGTCACATTTTGTCATCATATGGATTTTCTTCAAATTGAAAGAAGAATGGGAATGTTACTTTTTCTCTGTGCTTGAATAACAGAGTTGAAAAGTGAACTTCCTGTGATTGAATTATTAGGAGAATTACTGTAACAAGTTTTGAGCTATTCAAGTTGCAGGGTCCAAGGGGCAAGGAAATATTCTATGCTTCATTAAATAAGGCAGATTCAATATCATGCACTGTATAGGTAAAATAATAATTAAGTTTTCAGTAATCTCTAAATACACTGCTGATTAGGGTATTAGCTAGAAATGAGCAATCTTGGATCTCGGTGTGTGAATTCTTACTTTTCAGAACACAGGGTTTGCATTTCCCCATATCTGCCATGTTCTCCGGCCGGGAGTTGAACCAACGACCCTTGGCTTACGAGCCCAGCGCCCTACCAACTGAGCTAAAGGGAAATTCCCTCCAGCTACAAGCTAGTACAGGCACTGGTGAACGTACCCGCTTCCTACCACCAAATATGATAGAGTATAGGGTGTGCACACTGGAATTCAGGAGTGTAATTTGATTCCTGCACTCCTAACACACTGCTGCTGATCTAATTTGTATGGCAAGCCAAAGTGCTTTTTATTCAAGAATTTCGGAGACAATTCCCGATATCAAAAATTCAATTGTCACTGAATTTCCGATATCGGAAATTTTGGGAACAGTTTTCGTAAAGCTTCCAGAGCTTTCATTTCCGATATCGGAAATTCAGTGACAATTTCCGATATGGCAAATTCTATTTCCGATATCGGAAATTGATTTCCTGATATGGGAAATTATATTTCCGATATCGGAAATTGATTTCCTGATATGGGAAATTATATTTCCGATATCGGAAATTGTCACTGAATTTCGGATATGGGAAATTCTATTTCCGATATCGAGAATTTCCGATATCGGGAATTCAATTTCCGATATCGGAAATAGAATTTCCGGAATAAAAAGTACTTTGGCTTGCCATAAATTTGGGGCCCAGGTTGTGTTCAGTTTAGAAGATGCTGTTTTCTATATTCTCACATCATAACATTGATTCATTTATCTCGCTTTAATATGAACATTACCTCATTGTTAGTGGCAAACTTTTCACAGGCTGTCACACACAACTCCATTGTTTCAGTCCTCATTTCATCCGTCATGTCAGAATGCTGAAATAACATGAAAACAACCGGTTAATTTACAGGAGTCTTGGAATGTTTTCAGCATTGTATATTGCAGATACATGAAGATCAAAATACAATCTTAGTAAATTAACATCTTATCACTGCTCCCCAATCATATATGTCACTATAGGCTATTACTTCAATTGAATGTTCTACTGTTCAGAACACACGTCATGAATATTTAATAGCACATGCATAATGCGGACATATCTTGCACAAATCTTCCATTTGTCAAAAGAAATCATTCTTCATGCCTAAAAAGGCTTTTCAAATGCTTGAAAAGGTAGGCGTTAGAACATTTTTGAGAAGCTTTAGACTCAACTTTAATGTGGGATTGTTTTCCAAACTTTACTCTTTTTCTCTGTCATGAGGTCAACTCATGATAGAAAATTAAAAACTAGTAATTCAGGTTTCATTCAGCAGGTTAGAGCAAGATGCCCATTTTAGCTATAATTGCTCATTTTCGCTATTATAGGCCATTTTAGCAATAGAGCGATAGCTAAATTGGGCAATAGCCTTATGTGAAAGTGCAAACATGTCCTGAGAAAAGTTTGCCATGTGCTCTCGGTCTTCAGATCGGCACTGAGCCGTAACATAATGAATTGATCTATGCAACATACCACTCTGTAACCCTCAAGCTTAACGTAATTTAACCGACTAAGCATTTGAATTTAGGTCTCCGACGAAAGTCTGGATTTTAATCGGCATAAAATGCAACAAAACGACAGAATCTTACCACGTACTTCGCAGACACCATCCACTTCTCTCTCCTCCATGCCATGATGCCGGAAACTCCAGCATCAGCGCCCTCCTATGGTCACAGCAACTACTTAATCAGTTGCCTCCCTGTTAAATCGCTGTCCATCCCTTCTCGGGACCTCCTATCGACTAAAATTTACCGGCTAAGCCCGCTAATTACAACGACATGTAATTCGACGCGTCAGTAATAAATACTCGTACTATTCCGTATCACAATTTTTGCGGGAAAATCGCTTCACTCCAATTCGTCAATACTGAGTGACGCCGAGTTGTTTTCAACATGTTTTAAAGAAAAAAAGCAATTACATGCTGCAAGAAGAATCCTATATTTCACACGACGACATGAAATCCCTACAAAACATATGTATGCAGATTTCCTAGGATATACAATTATTTCATTTGCCGTTACTAACTTGTCGGCTAATATATTTGCACACACACCAACATGAAGCAGTGCATTCTAGTTGAAGTTACATGAAGGACTGCACATAACTGATTGCGTTTACGCAGTTCAGAGAATAGCAACAAAATCTATCTATAACACGGATGGGCGCAAGAGTGGGGAAAAACAATAAATGCAAATAATTGATGACAGAGAAATTGTCCATCAGAAAAAGTTGGACAAGGCCCAATGCCAAAATCAAAGTTTGCACAAATTCCTTGCGTAACACACGACACTCGTGCAGAATATTTGCATCTTAATACACGGGATTGCCGTGCAAGCAGTTGGTACACTTTATTGTGCACTGGTTTGTGTTATAAAGACAACCAAACCAGAAATCCCTTCCCTTCTACCGCAGGCACAAGAGCGAAACATGGTTTGTTATGGACTAACTTAGATCATTGAAACTTTTCAGTTAATGATATATATTTAATTTTGTGATATTGATTATGTAGGGTTCAGCCGTTGAACCGAAATTTCCTATCGCAAAATTTCGCCTCCCGACCTGGGTAACACTACTAACAGCGGGTGGATTTGCGCTCATTAAAAACAATAATACCTACCGCTTTGTACTCGTTTGGACAGAATACGTATTTCCCTACTTCCCTTGCCATTTATTTTCTCTGTCCAGCTCCTTTCATTTCCATAAAACATGTTGAAAACAACTCGGCGTCACTCAGTATTGACGAATTGGAGTGAAGCGATTTTCCCGCAAAAATTGTGATACGGAATAGTACGAGTATTTATTACTGACGCGTCGAATTACATGTCGTTGTAATTAGCGGGCTTAGCCGGTAAATTTTAGTCAATAGGAGGTCCCGAGAAGGGATGGACAGCGATTTAACAGGGAGGCAACTGATTAAGTAGTTGCTGTGACCAGAGGAGGGCGCTGATGCTGGAGTTTCCGGCATCATGGCATGGAGGAGAGAGAAGTGGATGGTGTCTGCGAAGTACGTGGTAAGATTCTGTCGTTTTGTTGCATTTTATGCCGATTAAAATCCAGACTTTCATCGGAGACCTAAATTCAAATGCTTAGTCGGTTAAATTACGTTAAGCTTGAGGGTTACAGAGTGGTATGTTGCATAGATCAATTCATTATGTTACGGCTCAGTGCCGGTCCGAAGACCGAGAGCACATGGCAAACTTTTTTCAGGACATGTTTGCACTTTCACATAAGGCTATTGCCCATTTTAGCTATCGCTCTATTGCTAAAATGGCCTATAATAGCGAAAATGAGCAATTATAGCTAAAATGGGCATCTTGCTCTAACCTGTTCAGCTTGAGTGAATCATTTTTGAGTGATAGAGGATTCCACGAATATTTAAAAATCGGTTTGAAAAGACAAATATTTGTTTTTATTAATTTTCTCTATTTATTGATTCATGAAAATGTAAGTATTCATCTATGAAATACATGTATCCCACAAGCCAGGCAACTGTGTGTTTGATGGGTCACCAAAAGGCAAAAATTGAACTGTTGAAACATTTTCACAGAAATGTTAACTCCCTGAAACAACTGATGATTGCACGTCTTTATCACGGGCACTTTGAGTTATAAAATGTATCGGTAGTGCTTGGAAATAAATTTTGATGTGGGCGTCATGCAAATGTGCGCCCAATATATGCGAGCCTCCTCAGTTGTTGTTGTTGTTGTTGGGGTATGATTGATAGCCAAATTTTACGGTACCCGAATTAAAGGGTATGTATGTATTCTCCGGTCGGGGTCCACTGCTTTGATCTTCTCTTCTGTGGCCATTGTTTCGATATCTCGCCCACTGCAAGCCAGGAACAGTGAAAGTATGTAAACTTGTCAAACTTTCTTCAGAATTTGTTGAAAGAAAGTTTGTCGCCAAGGCCAGCGGAAGAGAGCCTCGTTTTCATTTCCCGAACACGTGCGCGCTGCGAAAGTGTAAACAAAAATTTGTGCAAGCTTCGTAAGCGCATTTAAGGGCAAACCAGACAGCACTAATTCTTGTGGCTGTGCAGCACAAACCATCTGTTATTATCTTATTACATGATAGAGGTGATGCAATGATATGTTTGATATGGATGGATGAATGGATCATGGAGCTAAAATAGATGGAGGCACAACTCTCTCGGGCGAGGTGCCCTGGCCAGCAGTACCGCCCGCTGGTACCGCCCGCTGGGCCTTTGTATACTGAATAGCTGACAGCGGGCACAGCTTTCTTTGATGTTCAAGGCGCGTGACCGCCCGGCAAATTCGCGGGTCTGTTGGCGACTGATTAACAGGGCGTTAGTGAATCATCTAACCTGCGCATTGATAATAAGTTTGAATTACCAGATACAAATTATGCGCAAAGCAAATATTAAGAAATTTGAAGTAATGCGGATTATGGTGATGGTTTTATAATTTATGTGCGATACTATTTTCCCTAAGTACATCGTGTTGAAAACTGACTGTCATTTTTACCATTTTCGAACATTTTAATCGATTTCGGTGATTTCCGCATTTCCAAACGTTACAAAAATTTGCAAGGAAGTTCATATTCGGAATGATAACCCGTGGTTAGCTCCAAGGATGGATATACTTGGGCACTCCATCGCACCGTGATGGGCACTGGTCGTGCGAACACGCCTATATATAATGGATCATTCACTATGATTAAACCATTTGAAAGAAAATACTCAAATCCATCAACGCTCGTCAGACAAGAGCATCATGGATTGACAAATATAGGAACTCATTGAGAATTGCAAGACCGTAATAGATAACTTATTATTAGGGATGCAATCTTAATTTCAACTTCAAAATGTATAATATTTATATATTCTTAAAAAAGTCCATCTTCATACACAAGTCGGTTTATACATTCCCGAATTCGAAGTGTGAACGGAGAAGTCGACTTGTGGATGAAGTAGCTAAGATTCATATAGCGTCTGTTGAGGGAAGGGAGACGCAATGAATCTTAGCTATGCATGAAGATGAAAAAATTCCACACTATATACGGTATGCTAAAATTCATCAACAGCGTCTCTATAGCTTTATAGTTTGTACACTTATCTTGTGTCATCATCCACTTTCTGACATACACCGTCCACAGTGGGATGTACATATTCATAAATAAAAGTCAACCAGCAGAATCTCACCATATACACTGCAGGCAACAATTAAACGCAACATCAAACAAAGGCGGTGGAAAACGATGCCGGCGTACATACTGGCAAGAAGTTATATGAACCCATGACAAAATTTACTGACAGCATATTTCTGAAAACGCAGCTAGCCAAGCTTTTACTGTCGCTGTTCATGTGAATGTCTTGAGTGACATGACCACACGGTCCCTAGAACCGACTTCAGCGGTATTAGATACAAATATGTTAGAGCGATGATGTAATAGCCCTATCAAGTCATCTGTTGACAAATGAACTATATGTGGCCGTCAGATAGTAAAAAACGAAACGAGGGAGTACTTCTTGAATGTAAGTTCGTATTTAAAAAAACCTGTGAGACCCGACGACGACCAAGCGATTCATTCTCCGCCATGTTTACAAGTCTCAAAACTACAATCACAATGATTTGTACAACGGCCACCAGCAGAATCTCACCATATCCATGATATACAGGCAACAATTAAACGCAACAGTGGTGGAGAAGGATGCCGGCATACTGACAAGTATTCCTATAACCCCACAGACTAAAGATATCACAAGAACCAAAGCTGGTCTCAGCGATGATTTGTATCCCAGTCACGCTTTTATTGTAGCTCTTCGTGTAGACATCTTGACTGAAATGACCACACGGGCCATAGCGCCGGCTTGAGCGGTATTATATACAAATATTTCAGAGCAATGGCGTTAATTGCCCTATCAAGTCATCTGTTGGAAAATGATGAACAGTCAAAAATAGCCTAAACGAGGAAGTATTTATTGTATGTAAGTTCGTATTCAGAACAGTTACCTGTGAGACCCGACGCCGACCAAACGCTGCATGCTCCACCATGTTAACAAGACACAAAACTAAAATCAAAATGATTTGCTCAGAGGGCAAGTCTCTGGGACAAACGTTCACCAGCAGAATCTCGCCATATACAGGCAACAATTGAACGCAACCTAGCGTAAAAGGGTTGTGGAAAACGATGCCGGAGTACTGACAAGAAGTCATGACCAACAAATAAATATACTAATTGCAAAGTACGAGGTGAACATCACCTGACGAGAGCTGGCAAATTGTGATATCACACCCGGTAGCATGCACTATCTTAACTAAAGCGCACCCATATATCCGCCAAATTGGAATATAGCATGTAAATTTCAGGCCAGATATTCACCCTGTCGCCAGATGAAAGAGATGACGTCATTGATTGAGTCCATGATTTAATTCTCAGAAAACTTCAGAATAAAATAACCATAATTTTGTTAAATAGAGTGTCTGGCGACACGATGTTACGGAATTCTAGCCGCTAAATCTAATGACACCAATCTTATGAAGATGTCCCTGCTAAATTGCATATCTACTTTTTCGGTATAATTAAACAGATAAAGAGTTCCATCAACATATATTCCTTCAATTATAAAGTTATGTATATAAAGTTATGTTTTTCATTCCATTCAACAACTTGCGCTTCAGCCTTGAAAATGTCGCTGGTGCATTTACAGAACCAAAGGGAAGTTTGACTCGGCACCTGTCATGTACTTCTGACATGTAGGCCTACCTTTGACACCGTCATTACGGTAACATGCAATATTATACCAGATCTGTTCTTCCCAATTAGTTGGAACTCGGTCAAATGTCGTTCTGCTTGTGTCGAGACAATAGCGCACTGCCTCAAGGCAATTGAGCACAGTCTCTGGAATAGTCGTTGTTCTGCTAACTAACATGTATCCAGTGAAGCAACTATTGGTTAAAAATAACGTGAACGTATCGGTGACTAAGATTTTGTCGCTTTTGTGATGAGAAAACTTTGCTCATCTCATCGGTTGACTCTCCTTGAGCAACCGGTTTGTGTTACAACCGAAAAAGCCGAGTGCAATCTACCATACCTCCATGTCTGAGACTAAATGACAGAAAGTCTTCTTTGGGTTTTTAGGGTCTTACAGGAAATTTGTCCAAATTTTGCACTTACTGCATTGCACCTCATGGAGCGCACACGTCAAGATTGGTTCATTAACAAGTTAGGGGCAGTCGTCACAGTTTGGTAAATTAATATTTGATATTATGGTCGTTTTATTTGCAGCAATATTGCGAAAATTGATAACTGGAAAATGACACTAAACACTATGCTACTCTGAGAAAAAATCAGTGTTTATTGAGATCGTATCCATAATTTCAGAAAATAAAATCGATCAAGCATGTTTTTTGTTACTTTCCCGATACCAGAAATTAGTCCTTAACAAGAAACATGTCTAAGATATAAAAAGTTTATTCATGATCGTACTTGAAAAAATGCCTTATTTAAGTCTATCACAATTCGCGTGAATATTTTGCTACTGTTAAATTTCTCAGACGGATAGTTTGGCCAGTTGGGGCAATGATTCGAGACGAAACACTGGGAATTAAAATTGTGGTTTCGACAGAATCCCGAACAGAACTGAAGTTAAATCTTTCACAACAGATCTGCCCTAATATCACCGAAGCATTTGGGTAATGTGACTTCTTATTTTATTTACTAATTGTTATATGTATAAGGTGAAATTCCGATGTTGGCCCTTGTCTCCGTGTTAACTGAAGATTTATAAAACGAAGGTTAACCCGGGGCTAGGGGCCGTATGAACCCATGTACTTCAAGATCCTCATGGTACTCATATGAACAGTCACAATCAAAGCGTGACTGAGATACATCATTCTTTAGATGACGACTTTACAACGAATATTATGGATTAAGAATACTGATCAGCGATACGGATTTGATATTTTCGGAACATCATGATGTCTTGCCGGCATCATTGAAAACTGTTGACCGCTTCTCTCTTGCAGGAAACAAGCCTATATTTATGTATACTATGATTGTCTTTTTGAATTTGGTGCTAATACTGTTATATGGAAAATGGAATAGGTCTTTGGATTATGGACGCGGATATTCTCTAATGGACGACGGCTGGATTATGAATGACGGACTAGACGCTTGTAACCCTCTGTACACAGCCATATAGTTTGAACTATAGTACTATGTTAACAAGTTGGGTAATAAGCAACTTGGTCGGCATCGGGCTTTACAGAATGGTGTTCTGAGTGAGATCTTGAATGCACTCTATCAGCAATTCCCTCCAATTTACTATGAGCCTGACGCAACTCATCAGTTTTCATCATACGTGTTAGCGGAGCTATTACATCATTTGATCTTCGATATTTGTATCTAGTTCCGTACCACCATGACATTTTATTTCCTAATCTACTGGTACGTAATTTTGCTTAACCCGAAGGAACATGAACATCGTGTATCGTGCTAGTAATGCAATATCTCGATGATGTTGATATGAAAAGTCACAAACAAAGCATGCCTGAGATATTAGTCCAAATTACAAGCGTCTGGTCCGTCATTCATAATTCCGCCGTCGTCCATTAGAGAATATCCGCGTCCATAATCCAAAGACCTATTCCATATTCCATATAACAGTATTAGCACCAAATTCAAAAAGACAATCATAGTATACATAAACATAGGCTTGTTTCCTGCAAGAGAGAAGCGGTCAACAGTTTTCAATGATGCCGGCAAGACATCATGATGTTCCAAAAATATCAAATCCGTATCGCTGATCAGTATTCTTAATCCATAATATTCGTTATAAAGTCGTCATCTAAAGAATGATGTATCTCAGTCACGCTTTGATTGTGACTGTTCATATGAGTACCATGATGATCTTGAAGTACATGGGCTCATACGGCCCCTAGCCCCGGGTTAAGCGGAATTAGACACAAGTTACGAAACGTAACGCGAACGCTAGGCACTTCTGATGGTACGTCACAGGCCAAAAGGTTTGACTATGTTCTCTTGATCTGATTTTTTTTCTGAATCTGAAAAGGCTCGTCTTGGTGACCCATGCTGCTGCGTTGCGGATGAAAATAGCGGGGTTTATTTTTCATGAAATTGTCAACGAGATTTATAAAACGAAAGTATAATTTCCAGATCTATGTGTTATTGTGTCTCCAAAGTTAATCGAAATTCAAGGTGATGAACTGGTCCATGCATATATCCGAGGAACAAAAACATATGTAATTGGTTACCATGATCACACGCGATTATGTCGTCCAAAATGAGGTTAAATTTGCTCCAGTCCATATAACATGTTGCTAGAATTATCTCGCTGGTATCTTTATTCTATCAGTATAGATGATTTTCGTGCATCCGGAATACCGACAGCAGCCAATGGGCATTTAGCTTTGCAGGCGAAGCCGATATATAACATCACTACGGGTGTATATATATATACACCCGTAGTGATGTCATATATCGGCTTCGCCTGCAAAGCTAATGGGCATTCAGCAAAACAATATGACCATGGCCATCCGATTGTTGTGACGAAATTCGCCCTAAAGTTTCCCTATCTCTTTTCTGCAATTTTTTTTCCCTGGCTCCATCATCTAGCACATCTTCGCGAATAGAGAGCTGAAAACTTGTATTTGGTCCATGCTGTATCAAACAATGCAACTTATATCTCACTGACCGCCTTACTAACGTCACAGTGACGTCATAAATTTCGAAGACCATCCAATGTATATATTTTCAAATTTTTCTTCTTTTTTTTCAGACATGCAAACGGATATATTTAACTGAACACAACTGTTTGTGTTGCAGTATATTAATTGCGTGTCCTTTGTGTAGGAAATATGATCAACGCTAAACACAAAATGAAAACTGAAAGCTACAAGACAAAACAACATAATAGTGTATACCAATGATTTAAGTACGGTAAATAATAGTTCTGCAGGCGATTAAAATTGCAGAGTGATTAGCTTGTCAAAATTCCTGGCCTCACATTTGGGATTTTATTGAGCCTGTTTGTGCAGCCGTCTACTAGTGCAATCATGGATAAATTCAAATGATGATCATGTGGATGCACTGATATGTGTGTTGTCTTGAGGCTTATTCACTACCTCGATATATCTATACATGACGGGGGATTGGCACTCCTCATAGGCTCGTAGTACATGTTGGCTATACAGATCTCACCCATCACTGATAGGAATCCATATTGACATCCATGTTTAAACTCCTTGCAGGCACAGGCTCCTTGCCATCACAGTAACACCGCATGTTAACAGTACAACTTCTGTTGCCATGAAGATCGGCTTAAGATGAAAAGCCAGAAGATACACCTCAAATTAGACGAGATCCTTCGGTGGTAGTCAATTCATTTAGATCTATATTTTATCTCCTGCTAAGGGAGAAATACAACGAGGACTATGTGAGCGGAAATACATTAGTAGTATACAGAGTGGATTGACCTTTGACCTAAAAAAATTGCATATCGTGACCTTTGACAGCCAATCAGAAGCGAGTATTTTGACCTCGTCTGACTGTATGGAATGCATGTACTGACTTGGTTCTGAGGTTTTTCCGTCACGGGGAGTGCGCAGGTGTATGACGTCACTTCCGGTCTGCGTGAATCGGGCGTGACCTGGGTATGACTGTATGGGATGTACTTGGTTCTGGGGTTTTTCCATCACGGGGCGGTCACGTGATAGTTCAAGGTCATATTGAATGATAGGAATGCATGTACTGACCTGTTCGTTCATCCGAGACCTTGTTTACATCCGGGACCTTGTACATGTAGAGGGACTTACAGCCGGGCATTGATGGTGGGGGAACAACCGGGTATTTTAGGGTTGACCTATATCCGGGTCCTCTAGCAATACCTGTATGTGGGGGTTTTTCCATTCATCTTTTTTACATACGGGTTGTTGTACATCCGCGGATTTACATCCGTGTAATGATGAAGTGTAACAGCCGGGTATTTTAGGGTTGACCTATATTTTGAAAACGGAACGTCGACGTGGCATCCCCTATCATTTCGTCAAATGGCAAGGTTGGCTCAGTTCGTTTAATTCCTGGGTCTCAGCCCGTGACATGAAACGGATATAAATTCTACCTCACGTCTCCTACAGCCTTCAGTCTAGAGCTGTACCATGGATAGTGCACAACTTCCTTTACTGCTGCGTACTCGAAAAGGACAAGTCGGTACTGTCGTGTGTATACTAGCGCTTCTGGGTGTCTTGTTTGGAGGTGTCTTCTACGACTTGGCGTACCTGATATCAAGCCTACCCACCATCTCACCCATACCCGTGGGACCCCAACGTCAATACGCTACCAACAACAACAACACCACCATCATCTTCGAAGCACCTACCACTACTGGTAAGGAAACCCTCCCGACTCGGCGGAACATCACGAGGGGAGCTCTGGGAGCACCTACCACCACTACTCCGTCTATTCCTACCTTCAGCAGGGTACCACCGACCATCGCACCGACACCTCCCCTACGCCACCCTGTAGTATGTCTTGTACCACGATTACCACGGCAACGGTACCCCCCCACCCTCCCGACTACGACCCCCGATGGGATCCGCGACAACGGTGGTGGGCCTCTGAACGCTTAGCCCAAAACACCAAATAACTAGTGTGCATGGATCCACGGTGGCAGCATCCTTTCACGTGTCTCATCGCTCATCTGTTCGGGAAAAACACACTTCGTTCAACGTCTCATTGGGGAGCCAGCCCTCATTTCTCCTCCCGTGGCCCGCATCCTTCGGTGTAATGGAGATTGGCAGCCTGCGTACGAGGAACTGGCACGGAGGCCTGGACTCACCTTGGTGGAAGGATTACCCCCAGAGGATACCCCAGAAGACACGTTGGTGGTCGTGGATGATCTGATGGCCGAAACGGATAGTCGAGTGACCCGGCTTTTTACCAAAGTAAGTCATCATCGCCGGCTGAGTATCATCTACATCGTCCAAAATTTCTTCAGTAAGAACAAAGAGCACAGGAACATCAGTTTGAATGCCCAGTATGTAGTGTTGTTCAAAAACCCCAGAGACGCGTCACAAATTATGCACTTGGCGAAACAGATGTACACTAAAAACACGGCCTTTGTTCGGGAAGCCTTTGAAGATGCCAGCCAGGAGGCCCACGGCTACCTGCTCATCGACTTGAAACAAGAGACACCTTCGGCACTTCGATTGCGGACCCACATTTTTCCCGGTGAGTTCCAGACGGTGTACACGCTCAAATAAAAGAACGAGAGGGGACTTCAAACCATTCACTTCCTCATCATGTCTGCGCGGATACGAAAGCGCGCGCCGGCGCTCCGCATGTTACGCAGCGCGCCACCGGAGATGGTCCGGGCCCTGGTGCGCGGGGCGGACGCGGAATTGGTACGGTGCTTGTGTGAAGTCGCTCATAATGTGTTAAAAGGGAATGTTCCCCTCATAGTGGAGCAATATCGTGCACAAAACTAGCCGAATTGTGCATTTCGAGGTAAAAGCATGAAACTTGGCATGATAGTAGCCAAAGATGTCCTGACCATTTTCTGATAAGGACCAACTCATTTTTTTTTCAATATGGCCGCCAAATTCAAGATGGCCGCCAATATAATGGTCAAATACAGCAATATGATAATAATACTGTTTGTTGTTTTAGTCTAGGTCATGAAACTTGCAGCGATGCTTGTTATTAATGCTCTAGTCTGTTTTCAAGAAAGATCTGTAAAATTATTTTCCAAGGTGGCCGCCAAATTCAAAATGGCGGCGATGATATTGGTCAAATTAGTGGTAAATCATCATACAATGCGTAAAGGATTATGTCTGTATTGTGCACTTAATGTAATGTGCTGAAGCCAAGGAAATAATTCCTGCTACGAATAAATTTTATCTTTTACGGTAAAATGACAGTCGTATTCAAGATGGCTGCCAAGTGAAACGCATTTTAATAAGAAAAAACAGTCCAATGATCACTTTCTGAATCTTGGAGCAACGTCGGTCCTCAGAAACATAGTAAGAATTCAAGCTTTGGTCCCCACACACACACACACACACACACACACACACATGATTCAAGTGTGGACAGGCAGGACGGCGATCCGTGGCGAGAACAACGTAGGAAAGTTCTTTTGTAGGGGAGGTTTATGAAAGTGGCGGTATACCGGAATTTTCGTCGAAACCGGTTGTGCTAAAAATAGATCGCCAGCTAGCGCACTATCACAGCAAAGGTTCTGACTCTTTCAGCGTCACAAAACATTGTTGCAGAAACTTATAAAGAGGGCTACACCACCAAGCGCCTCCACTCAAAGTTTCTCAAATTTGGCGATACATATCGCATGCTGATAGCAAAATACGAGCGTAGCGTGCAAGATCTATTGCGTTACGTTTCGTATTTTGTGTCTAATTCCGCTTAACCCGGGGCTAGGGGCCGTATGAACCCATGTACTTCAAGATCCTCATGGTACTCATATGAACAGTCACAATCAAAGCGTGACTGAGATACATCATTCTTTAGATGACGACTCTACAACGAATATTATGGATTAAGAATACTGATCAACGATACGGATTTGATATTTTTGGAACATCATGATGTCTTGCCGGCATCATTGAAAACTGTTGACCGCTTCTCTCTTGCTGGAAACAAGCCTATGTTTATGTATACTATGAATGTCTTTTTAATTTGGTGCTAATACTGTTATATGGAATACGGAATAGGTCTTTGGTTTATGGACGCGGATATTCTCTAATGGACGATGGCTGAATTATGAATGACGGACTAGACGCTTGTAATTCGTTCAACCACTTACGCCACGATGTTCTGGTGTACCACTTGCTCCGAGTCCTTTACACGCTTGCACGACTTACAACGCCATGAGTCTACCATCCACGATGCTACTGCCCAGTACACCTGCGAAACCTGCGGGGATACATTAAATCGCCTGAATAGTTTACAGTGCCATGAACGGTTTCTCAGTGAGAAATCCAGGCATCCAATGTGGGGACTGTGGACACCGCTTCTGACTACACAGTCAGTTGAGATCTCACCAAAGTGCAATCCATGGACATGCACGCTTGAGGTTTGAGGATGCCGTGGCGTTTGACTCCAACCGTAAGTCTACTTTTCAAGGTCCTGTTGGCGAGTATACATGTTCGATCTGCAGGAAGTCATTTAGTCGTAAGGCAGGCCTCTCATTTTGAAGCGAGTGATTGTATCCTTTAACCTTAATCACTCTCCTCAAAATGAGAGGCCTGGTAAGGATAATTTACGGTGACATCAACGGTCGTTCCATAAGGCACCCAGCCATGAATACCAACATTGCGGTCGAGTCTTCAGGCTCCAGTCAGTTGAGCCCCATCAATCCGAAAGACATCCACAGTTTGTGTTCCATTTTGTGTTCCATCCATGACTTATACTAACACTTATTCTCAGGGTCAGCTTCTGATTGGACAAGAGCAGTCTGGGATCAGCACAATTAACTTCTGATTTGACAAGAGCAGCCGACTATGCGGCCAAGACACGGACAATAACATAAGTGAATTGTGAACACAGCAATAGCGGTTCCCCCAGCGCGGATGTGCTGTGATGGAGGGGATAATAAAATGATTGACCTGTAATCCTTGTTGTTGGTGTGCTCTTATTGGACTAACCAACCAGAATTGTACTTATCACGGACCCGTAGAGCTACGTATAAGCGCACATGTGTGACATCGCCTATAAAACACGTCCCTCTGGAACCCACACCCCCATTCCATCTGTTGCAGAGCCATGACGGAGACCCATCTCTATGCCACTCGCATTTTACAGCATGTGACCGTGGTTAACTCACTCATGGGTTACCGAACAATGGTTCGGTCCATGTTTGCAGATGGCGACGACAACGAGGGGCGATGCCAGATCCCGGAAGAGTTCACAGCAGCGGTCCTCGACAGAGTCGACTCGATGGCGAGATGTGCTATCACCCACCACTACTGGACTATGAAAGCCATCCTTGATGCACGGGATATATGGACCACGAGCGCTCACGCCGGAACCAGCGACGGCTCGCGGACCTCGCGATGGTCTTTGTTCTACTGACCCTGACGATGTGGCTATGACAGTTCTGTCTTACAGCGACAGAAAAGAACGGCTCTTCAGAGCCGCCATGTCTTCCGAGAGACGGCTAAGCACGATGTTCACACACACACATACACGCGCTCTCTCTCTCACACACACGCACACACATACACACACACACGGGCGCGCACGCGCACTCACTCACCATCGTTAGTGCGTCCATGCTTTAAGATGGGGGTTGGGCACGCCTCACGGGCAATTTGGACCACGGATGGTACATCTCTACCCCAAACACCTTCCTTCACACCCCCAAAATGCCCACTTTGGCTACTACTCCTACTGATGACATCACCAATGACGTCACAGATGACGTGGGCATCCTTCAAGTCGAGGTCTGCGAACCGACGGCTTCACTTTGACACCTCACACGACGCATTCGGACCAAGAATGGTCCCTCAATCGCTCAAATATACCCCTGCCCACCTCCAGAATGATCACTTTACTTACTACACCCCAACTGCCCATGTCTAGATTGGCGCGACTTCCAATCAAAAACACGCCAGTCTGACTCTACCCCACGAAAGCTTCAATAGGATACCCCAACCGGTCCATTTGGATCAAAGATGGGTCCCTTGATTGCCCAAACATGTCATTTCCCACGTCCAAAATGACATCTTTCGTTACTACTGACCAACTGCGCATGCGTAGCACAATGCGACTTCCAATAAACACCATACCATTCGTCGTCTACATGCAGAGAGCTACAAGTGGACACACCACACGGTCCATTCGAACCACGGATGGACCATCTCTACCCCAGACACCCTCCTTCACACCCCTCAAATGCTCACTTTGGCTACTACTCCTACTGATGACGTCACCAATGACATCACAGATGACGTGGACATTGTGGTCTACATCCCAAAACATTAAATGGAACATGACGGAGACACCAATAGCTAACATCATGCCAAGTTTTAGGCTTCTAACACAAATCAAACAATTAACTAAGTTAATTTCAGTATTTGGTCATTATTATGGCGGCCATCTTGAATTTGGCGGCCATGTTGGAAAAAAATTGTGTGGGTCCTTATCAGAAATTGATTGGGTCATCATTGGCTACTACTATGCCAAGTTTCGTGCTTTTACCTCGAAGTGCACAATATTTTCACCATATTGCTCTACTATCAGTCCTCTACAGAAAGGGAAATTGCAACGGCACAAGACGGGTCTCCGAACGCTGGTGAAGAAGACGAGTTTAAAGAAAAAGAAACAGGTGTTACAGAAAGGTGGATTTCTCGGGGCACTACTCGCTCCATTAGCAGCTTCCGTACTGGTACCGTTAGTAGGGTCCATCTTGGGACGCTAACGTCATGGAACATACGGAAAAATGATGCTGGTCGAACCTCGACTGTTACAAAGTTTGAAATCACCCTACCCTGTCCCTGCCACGGTACAACAACTGCAGTCTCTCGATGAAGAGATGAATAGCATACTTCAACGCCGACTGCCCGATCACGAGAAAATTCAACTCTACCATCAGACGCGGAGCAGGTACAAGACGTTTATGGACCAATATAGGGGTGGTCCAACACCACTACCAACACCAACATCCTTCTCACCTCAGCTCGAAGATGAAATGTTGGCCAGTGTCCCTAAGGCGTTCAAGACCAAGGCCCGTTTATTATTGGACCGGGTGAAACAGAATCCTGATATGGGTTGGACCGCCCAGGGGGAACTGCTTATTCGAAACCAAGTGGTCCCGGGGTCTCATATCACCGATCTGATCAACGATACGCAAACACTCTAATCACCGGGTTGGGAAGCCTTTGCTGGGGCGTTGAAAGACACACACGCCCCTCGAGAATTGGTGGGGAATCCTCAACGCTGGACCTGGATGCAATCGCCGAGTCGATTGCTCCATACTTGGGAACGTGAGTGGCAACCGCAGACACCTCCCAAAACACGTTCTTTTCACCCCTATTCGACATCTATGACGCGACCGAGGACGGGTAGCAAGGCACCGCGACGATCACGACGGCGGATACAACCGCCCAAGGCCTGGGACCCCTATTAACGCCGGGAGCGGAAGCAGAAAAGCTCAGTCGTCATGTTTTACCTCACGTTGCCCAGTAACAGTTCACTCGACGTATTTCCTGGCAACACCTTGACCAAGTACGTGACCCAGTCACCGCAACCGTTGCATTTACCTGAACGGTGGGAATGTGGACTCGTGGATATTCAATACCAGTCCGTGAGTGCCATATACCGGCGACATTGGAACACCATTCGCCATTGCTTTCGCCGTCAGCGGCCCATACTGGACTTGTACAATTTCCGGCTGGTGGAGCTGATACATCTTCCATCCTACGTGGAGCGTATATTCCACGACCAAGCCACATCGTATCGGGTCAATTTGGCTTTTGGATACATTCTTCGGCACAAGGAGACCAACCAACTACGGTATTTCTATCCGAGCAACAACAACCATGTATTTGACCAGCCCTCCACGGTGACGGATGCTATTTCCCTGGAGCCGGTGGTCGATCAACTCACTACATTAGACCTGTTGGAGTGGGCCCGCCAGCAACGACCGAACACGAAATGGTTGGTGGAAATGGTTACCAACGTAACATTCCACGTGACGAAATTGCGGAATCATCCGATCGGTGCTCCCGTCATTCTCCCGCCTTGGCTGAGTCGACGAAACGGCATGTATGCGTTAACGGCCGGAGCAAATGGACCCTACAAAGACCGTAAATGCTTGTTTCGCTGTTTGGCTGTACATTTAGACCAGTGTAATCCCAAGGCGTGTGATAGAGTGGCAAACTGCTATTGGGAAGAGTATCTAGAGGAACAAGATATGGATAAGCGGCACTTCCGGGGTGTCCCCTTCAAATATTTGGATGTCGTCGAATCGCTCTTCAAGGTGAATATCTTTGTCTATCGATTACTATGGGAAGGCGAGGAGAACTCTGAATTTGTCGGTGAATTGGTGCATCGCTCTTCAGAACGGTACACGTCCACGATGAAGGTGAACGTCTACGACTACGGTGGAGTCAGTCACTTTTCCCTGATCCACAATATGAGCCTCTTCGCCCAGTCTTTCAGCTGTACTCAATGCCAGCGGGTGTTCAAAGAATCGTCCAAATTACATCAGCACGAGAAAATATTCAACGGAAATTTCCTGGAGGTGTATACCACAATACGTCTACTATCTTTGAAGAACTAGCTGATGAGGGTCTTGTGGTGGCGGAAGAGGACCGTTATTTTCCCTACCGGGCGTGCTATGACTTTGAAGCGATTTTGGAACCTATGGACACTACCTCAGCCAAAACACAGTGGACACAACGTCATATCCCACTGAGTGTCAGCAGTTCAACCAACGTGCCCGGCTATGACGCTGAGCCTGTATGTTTCGTATCGACCGGTGACCACCATGACCTGATTACGCGGATGATGGGGTATGTAGAGGTGGTGAGCGCACGTAGTACGGAGCTGTTGGTAGTCAAGTTCCAGGATGTTCTGGATGAACTCGATGATCGAATTTCCGAGCCGGGTGTGTCGTTCAGTGACGGCGAAGAAAGCGAGTCGGAGGAAGAGGAGAAAAGTGTCGAGGCCGAAAGAGAGATTCGTCCTCAAGATGTACCCTTACCGAAAGTGTATGCGGAAAAACTGAAAGCCCGGTTCGTTCAATACCTGACTCAGTTACCCGTGCTCGGGTTTAATTCTGGCCGTTACGACCTCAACATGGTGAAGGAGTTTTTGTACCCTTATTTGGCACAGTCCGGTGAAGTCAAGAGTGTGATCAAAAAGATTAATAATCACATGGCGATCACTACCACGTCACTACATTTCTTGGATGTTCGGAATTATTCTGGCGCCCAATTATAGTTATGCGCAGTGGGTGAAGGCCTATGGCTGTGAACAATCCAAAGGGAGGTTCCCTTACACTTACATGTCGACACTCGACCGCTTGGAGGAGACAGAGTTACCATCCCGGGACGCTTTTTTCGATGATTTAAAGCAAGAGGCATGTTCTGAAGAAGTGTACCGGGAACTGCAACAGGTATGGAACGACCAACACATGGAGACCTTGCGAGATTTTCTGGTGTATTATAATAATTTGGATGTCGTTCCCTTCCTCGAAGCGGCCGAGAAAATGGCGCAACTGTTTTGCAACCAAATGCACGTCGACATATTCAAAGAATGTTTGAGTTTACCTGGCCTGGCTCTTCGGTATCTCTTTCAAGACTGCTCTACTTACTTTTCGACCATTCGAGGTGAGAAACTCTGCGACAAAATCATCGGCTTTGATGCGAACGCATTGTATCTGTGGGCCATTGCTCAACCCATGCCAAGCGGTCATTATACGCGGTGGTTAGCGGAAGGCCAGCATTTCAAACCGCAACGGTCCCACAGACATATCGCCGACCAGTGGCTGGACTGGGAAGCCTATCGACGCGGCATTTCTATCCGACACCAATCCAACGCCACAGAAAAGTGAGTAGGAGATCGCCAACTCCCCGTCGATGGGTTTGCCCTGGTGAATGGAATGCCTACAGTATTTCAGTGTTACGGGTGCTATTGGCACGGGCACGATTGCAAGTTCTCCCACGGTCACTACAACGATCGTCGTGGAAAAACAGCAAAACAACTACAGGCGGAAGTGGTGGACAATGCTGATTATATTAAAGAGTTGAGGTATCATCTGATAGAAATGTGGGAATGTGAATTCCATACCATGTGCCAGGTCCTCCCACACTTGCGTGATTTTCTGAAAGAGCACGAGTAACCCACTCAGTCGTCGTCGTATTCTCACCACGCCACAGATCATTGAAGCCGTGCGTACGGAGACCCTGTACGGGTTTATAGAATGTGACCTGCATGCCCCCGACGCCCTGAAGCCACAGTTTGCAGAGTGCTCACCCATTTTTAAAAACACGCTGGTGAGTCGGGCTGATATTGGAGACACCATGGGGGCCTACGCCGAGGAGCATGAAGTACTTAAACAACCGCGCCGGATGCTGATAGGCAGTATGTGGGCTGAAAAAATCTTACTGGGCACACCACTTCTGCGCTGGTACATGAGCCACGGTCTCGAGGTCACACGAGTCTATCAAGTCATGCAGTATGTACCCAATGCCTGTTTTTCCGGCATCGCTGACACCGTAATGGCCGCTCGTCGTCAAGGTGATAAGGACCCCAGTGAGGCCATTATCGCCGAGTCCTGGAAACTCGCGGGGAATAGTTTTTATGGAAAAACTGTGACGAATCAAGCCCGCCACGTCACCGTGAATATATGCACTACGAAACAAGCGCGAACAAAAATCAACTCGCCGCTGTTTCGCTCCGTCGACGTCATCGATGATGATACCTACGAGGTTACCTCTGCCGCCAAAAAGACCACGCGTTACAACTTTCCCCTCCAAATCGGGTGTATGGTGTACCAGATGGCCAAACTTCGGATGTTGGAGTTCCTCTATGACTTTATACACGTGTATTTCGACCAGAGCGATTGGCAGTTGATAGAAATGGACACAGATTCCACCTACATGGGTGTCTCTAATGCAGACTGGGAGTTACTCGTGAAACCGGAACTACGAGTCCAGTATGAAGCGGAACGGGATAAATGGCTGCCTCGACGCGACCACTACCAGCACGACAAGCGAACCCCCGGTCTCTTTAAGCTAGACTGGAGTGGAGAAGCTATGATCGTCCTGTGTTCAAAAACCTATTACTGTTACGGTGGAGACCAAAACAAGTTTAGCTGCAAGGGGGTCAATCGACGGGACCCCACCATTAACAAAGTTCTCTACCTGGACGTGCTTCAAAACCGCGTCAGTACTAGTGGGACCAATCGAGGATTTCGTGTGGTGGATCATCAAATGCGTTCGTACATACAGCAACGAGATGCCTTCACCTTCTTCTATCCGAAACGAAAAGTCCTTCCGGATGGTGTCAGTACCACCTATCTGGACTTGTGAACTGGTGACTACTACATATATTGCCTCTAACCGATGCGAATTTGTGACTGTGTGTGAACTCTAAATTTTCACATGTTGTGAATACTACATGTAATTCTCAAATGCATGTTCTAGTACATAACGCATTCTTGTACATAGTAATTTGTATTGTTGTTTGTATTATACAACCCTATTGTACATTCCTCGAAAAATTCTCATGAATACCCAATCGACATAGTCTGTATACAGTACTTTAATCGCGTTCCTGACAGTTCTTGTACATTGTGATTCTTGTTTGAATCTGTGATTGATGATCAACCATATACGAAATAGAAAACATCAGACATAAACAAACAATTAGTAAATTTAGAACAAGTACACACAAACTAGAAATAGAGACTGGACGATACTATAATATCCCCAGAGACGAACGATACTGTAGACTGTAGTACAAAAAAAATAGAAGACGAAAAACAGATTTTTATTGGAATGTGCTAGTCTCTATATTAAAAGAAAACCATTATCTGATCTCCTACAAATACAGGATAATGCCACATCAGCAATGGACAAAGAAAAGTATATAGAAATTCTATTCAACCCTCCATCAGAACATGGTAGAATAGCAATGTACATACATAATATGTACATATATAGGAACGAACAGATAAATCCCAAACCCAGCTGAGTATACTTAGTTCTATCTTCTTTCTTTACAAATTGATATTGCCACAGTAACGGCTTTATCTCTGTATCAATTGTGTTTTATATTATTTTGTTATTATTATGTCATTTGCCATACTCTATATGTGACAGAGTCGAGCAATAAAAAGAATTGAATTGAATTGAATTGTTTGTATTTACGTAATATATAGTAATTCTTCACCTGAATAAAAAATTGTAAGTTTCACGTTCTATCAGAATTCACGAATTATTTATTTGTAGCCGAAAAATAATCAGTGGATAATTTTTTCATCAAACTAAGAAATACAAAGTCATTCAGACTTTCAAGGAGGGAAGTGAAGACTGTCGAATTATCCAGATCGCCCCAAATTTATGAGCTGATATTCTATTCTGTGAAATACTGTAGCGGGGTATAAAAACGCAGTGAGTCACCCGTGGACCCGTGGCAACAATTCGCAACAAAGTATACTTTTGCACGATGTAATGTGTTCATCTTTAGCCGCCCATTTTCTACGGCCTATATCCAACGTGGTCCATTAATATGCACACACATATATATTTTTCTTATTTTTCATTGGCTGGATACCCTCTGTTTTTCCACATCCACCCCACGTGGGAGTATGGGCGAACAAATCAATCTACCGTGACAAGCCCAGAAGAAGAAAACCGCTGGGGTGTCGGGACTAACTTCAAACCAGGGAACATTGGCCAAAAAGCCGTTGGCCAAAATCATTAGCTTGACAGTTTAGTGCGTTCATTTCTTGCATGTGGTATAATGGAGACCGGCTTTACCGATGGAAATATCTGTGAATTTCGAAAAAGTATATATGGAATGAGGCGGGTTCGTGGCGATAGCCATATTTTTAGGATAAGAATGCATCGTGATGAGGTATTGGTGTGTTATACCCACCTAGGGGGAAAACCCCCCAGACATATACGCACAAAACTCCCGGCAATATGGAATTTTTCCAGGTATACATCAGGAATCGGACTAAGCTCTTTATCAGGTAAGCTGGACTTTCGTATACTTGAGTTGAAACCCATGCAGACGACCCATTCAAATTTCAATGCATTGGCAACATAGCTTAGCACGAAATATACTCTCCCCTGTTGACAGGATTTTTTTTACACTCACACAACAAGAGACAATTTGAAGACAATTTTTCTAGCGGGGCTTACTCCACAGTCTCGCCATACTAGGTAAACTAGGTCATATCCAGAGCGAGGCTCTGGCTCAGTGAAACGTAAACACTGGCGAGAAAGCACGTGGCCCAGGCTAATCAAACATGCGGAAAGGTGCAAATAATGGCTCAAGTAAAGGAAAAGGCAAGGGTAAACGCAAACTTCTCGAGGACCCCGAAGACGGCCATAACCTGGATGACATGTCCCAGGTATGGGGAGGGAATTCAGCAAAATGAGAGGTGGGCTCTTTTGATAGGTAATGTTGGAATTTTTGTAATGTTTTGATTGTTGGCTCCTTGCGGGCGCTTTGATTAGCATAAATAAAGTTCTATTCTATTCTATTCTGTCCCATGAAAGATTTACTTTATGGTCGCCGCTGGCACTCAAAATTCAATCTTAATAAATTAATATCCTATCAATGCTCCCCAATCGTACATGTCGCTATCTTACGTATTTCAATTGAATTTGGTGTTCATGGATATTTAATAGCATTATGACATCATGGTCGCATCTGGACTCATCCATTTGCAGTCGGAGAGGGGAGATAGGTTCACTCTGCCCATTTACCCCAATGCTTACACCAAAGATCAGTCTATATATTTACCCCGTAATATGGCGCCACAATGTCAGGACCGCGGCTGAGCCAACCAAAAATTCTTTGTCATCAAAGAACTATGAAGCGTTCTCGAGATTGGTTAACACGCGAGTTGCTGCAAGCCTGTTAGGTCCTACAAGCGACAGTATCCAAATGGGGAGCAAATAGGATTTAATTTTAATTAGATTGTCAAAAATTATCTCGTAATTCGAGGGAAGTCTCCAGACGGCTCGTTTGAGAAGTTGGTGGCACGGCAATATCTACTAATCATATATTTATTTTAAATATATATATATTCTGGTGATTAAATGTCGTATCAATTGTTTATTGTGGTTAGAAATATAACATATACATATGCATATACAACCACAACACCACGATAAACAGTGATGAAAAGGTCTTATTTTCACTCTAACTAGCTTAAGTGTAATGATTTCTAGACAAACAGATTACTTCTGGTGACATGAAATAAGAAAACGTCGCATGTACGAGTCCAAGAGATCTTTAATCTTGCACACAACAGCTATTTAAAATATCTCGATTCTCCCACCTCAGCAATGCTGTAGCGCGTCACGTGGCTTCGTTTACGTTCCACTCGAAAGTAGGTCACTCAGCCGCGGAACCGTGGAGTCGTGTAATAATATACTCTTCTGTCATAAATCTATAACATAGATGTAAAAATAGATACCGTGGCACAAAATTAGAGAGAACATTTCAATACACCTCAAAAAAATGAATCACCTCAAAAAAATCAGTGTGTGTGTGTGTGTGTGTTGGACATGTGATTTTAAAATTTTATTATGACTATGTTAGCTTGAATGTTTTATGGGCGCTAAATATAGGGGAGAAGATGGCAACATTGTGGCCAAAACGTAACAGTTGACAGCTGAGCAAAACAACCTGGGTTTTTTCCTCCGGGTCCCACTGTGCGTAAATCTGGTGCCGATGTGTCTGTGGGCGTGAGCTTTCATACCGAAGTAAAGATGGGCTAAAAGTCGTCGAATATAAAAGTTTTTATACAGCTTAAAATTGACTGGCTCGCAGATGCCCAGAAATTAGCCGCCAATATTTTTGTAAGAAAAAAAAATTCTCCCCATATCTGCATATTCATACATGAAGACAATATACTATAATCAAAATATTATCATTTTAAGACAATTTTCTAGCGGGGCTTTTTTCCAGCAAGGAATAAATCTACAACATAGATGTAAAAATAGATACCGTGGCATAAAATTAGAGAGAACATTTCAATGCACCTCAGGGAATTAATGTAATATACTCTTCCGTCATAAATCTACAACATAGATGTAAAAATAGATACCGTGGCATAAAATTAGAGAGAGCATTTCAATACACCTCAAAAAATGAAACCTGGGCTGGTATATCCTTCATCTCGAAAGGTCGCGAGTTCGATTCTCGCTTTCATTCAGTGTGTGTGTGTTGGACATGTGATTTTAAAAATTTATTATGACCAGGTTAGCTTGAATGTTTTATGGACGCTAAATATAGGGGGGAAAATGGCAACATTGTGGCCAAAACATAACAGTTGACAGCTGTAATAGATGTAAAAATAGATACCGTGGCATAAAATTAGAGAGAACATTTCAATCTGCCAATTTTCGAGATGACAAATTTTCTTGATGAAGTAGAAATTAACGCGAATCTATATTCTACACAAAAACCAGAATATATTAGCTTAGGTGATTTTTTTAGACTCATTACTTATAAGTACCCAAACTTTTTTTGTGCTTTCATCAAAAGTGAGAACACATCTCGAAAATTGGCAGGTCTAAACGTTGGCTGAATGTCAATAGTATCGTTGGCACTCAGCCAGTTGGCCTTCAGCCAGTTGGCACGGCGCCAAGTGTTTTGCTATAAAAGGGGCGCATTTTCCAATTCAGTACGCAACATTTTAACGCGATTGCAACAATTGTGTTAAAATGTTGCAACATCGCAACATTTGGCCTAGTGACTTGGATATATCAAAAACATAAACAAACAGAGTCTCACGCAGTAATATTTCTCTCTAAGTATCTATAATAGTTCAGATTTGTAAATATTTATCGAGCAACCGTTTTTGGAAATGACCCTTCTGCTTATCTGAGCTGTGTTGTGAGAGGAAAGCGTCCATATGGGAGCGTGGAATTCTAGCTGGGCATCGGGTTTGAAACCTCTCCAAGATTTGTATTTCATTACTGTCCTGTATGGCTTCTTTCAAAATCTCCTCTGTTGAAAACAGCCCCACACATTCATGTTCAATTTGACTGAGTGATTTATATTGACATCCGGCACATTGTTCCATGCGTATCGCTCGAATGTACGGCTTTAGTTCATCCATATAAGTGTCGAACAATAAGCTGGATAATTTTTGCATGATATCTACAATCAGCGATTCAGAAATGTCTCGTCAGGTCCACGGCAAGGTAACAGATTGAGTTGCGCTCTATTTCGTTCAGTATTGGTCTTCTCTGCCATGATATCTTCCTGCAGAGATTTGATGCGAATCTCTACCTTCTCCAAAAGATCACATAGCTCGGCCACATGCTCCATCTCATCGATGATCTTGAGACGACACTGCTTCAGCGTAGCACGATCTGTCGATTCCATGGCTCAGGTAGATGAGGTAGACCAGCTGGTCAGGTAGGCAGGCAGATTACTACACACAGGCAGTGGTCAGGCAGGCAGGTAGTGGTCAGACAGGCTGATCTGGAACTTGACTACCAACAGCTCCGTACTACGTGCGCTCACCACCTCTAAATACCCCATCATCCGCGTAATCAGGTCATGGTGGTCACCGGTCGATACGAAACATACAGGCTCAGCGTCATAGCCGGGCACGTTGGTTGAAATGCTGACACTCAGTGGGATATGACGTTGTGTCCACTGTGTTTTGGCTGAGGTAGTGTCCATAGGTTCCAGAATCGCTTCAAAGTCATAGCACGTCCGGTAGGGAAAATAACCGTGCTCTTCAGCCACCACAAGACCCTCATCAGCTAGTTCTTCAAAGATAGTAGACGTATTGTGGTATACACCTCCAGGAAATTTCCGTTAAATAGCGTTCGTACAGATTTTCTCGTGCTGATGTAATTTGGACGATTCTTTGAACACCCGCTGGCATTGAGTACAGCTGAAAGACTGGGCGAAGAGGCTCATATTGTGGATCAGGGAAAAGTGACTGACTCCACCGTAGTCGTAGACGTTCACCTTCATCGTGGACGCGTACCGTTCTGAAGAGCGATGCACCAATTCAGCGAGTTCTCCTCGCCTTCCCGTAGTAATCGATAGACAAAGATATTCACCTTGAAGGGCGATTCGACGACATCCAAATATTTGAAGGGGACACCCCGGAAGTGCCGCTTATCCATATCTTGTTCCTCTAGATACTCTTCCCAATAGCAGTTGGCCACTCTATCACACGCCTTGGGATTACACTGGTCTAAATGTACAGCCAAACAGCGAAACAAGCATTTACGGTCTTTGTAGGGTCCATTTGCTGCGACCGTTAACGCATACATGCCGTTTCGTCGACTCAGCCAAGGCGGGAGAATGACGGGAGCACCGATCGGATGATTCCGCAATTTCGTCACGTGGAATGTTACGTTGGTAACCATTTCCACCAACCATTTCGTGTTCGGTCGTTGCTGGCGGGCCCACTCCAACGGGTCTAATGTAGTGAATTGATCGACCGCCGGCTCCAGGGAAATAGCATCCGTCACCGTGAAGGGCTGGTCAAATACATGGTTGTTGTTGCTCGGATAGAAATACCGTAGTTGGTTGGTCTCCTTGTGCCGAAGAATGTATCCAAAAGTCATATTGACCCGAAACGATGTGGCTTGGTCGTGGAATATACGCTCCACGTAGGATGGAAGATGTATCAGCTCCACCAGCCGGAGATTGTACAAGTCCAGTATGGGCCGTTGACGGTGAAAGCAATGGCGAATGGTGTTCCAATGTCGCCGGTATATGGCACTCACGGACTGGTCTTGTGGTAATGCTTCATCGGCAGGCACCGCTGGATCTCCTGGAAAATGTTGTTCTGGGCTCATATTGTTGTCGTCTCGTTTCAGGGGAGACCTTGAACGATCACTCATGCTGGAAAGGTACACAGGTAGATGAGGTAGACAGGATCGTTAGGCAGGCAGTGGTCGGGTACAGCGTCAGGCAGATTACTACACACAGGCAGTGGTCGGGTACAGCGTCAGGCAGGCAGGCAGTGGTCCGTAGGCAGATTACTACACACAGGCAGGTCGGCTAGGCAGGCAGGGAGGCAGGCAGGCAGGCAGGCAGGCAGGCAGGCAAGCAGTGGTGCGGTCGATAGCTTCGGATGGTCAGTGAAAATGTTGGTACCGACTTGAAAAACTGACCCCATTTTATAGGAGAAAAATTGACACTGAACCAATTGGCAGCCAGCCAATTGGGTGCATGCCAACAGTACCCGGATGTTGGCACCAGGCCAATACCCGGCCCATATAAAACTTGGCACCCAGTCAATTGGATGCGTGCCAACGGAACCCGGATGTTGGCATCCAGCCAACGAGAATGCAATCCAATATGTACAGACCCTATAGGACGGACACCCAGCCAATTATAAAACTTGGACACTTCAAGGTAAGCCCATGTTACATGTATTAAAGTTTTAAATGTTTAAATGGATTAAATACAGACCCGCACTATTGGTTCGCCGCACTATTTTTTCTCGCGGACTGTTTTCCTCCCCACCCAGAGGCGTCATTCGGCCCCACAGCTCGATCACTTGAACCCTAATATCACTCCGCCACCAAGATCAATATACTGAACGGTACGCGTCCACGCAAAGGTCAACGGTCAACGCTCCGTACTTCCCCGAGGTCAATATGGTTTTAAATACGCTCCCCAATGTTCAAAGTCAGTACATCCCAGGGTACATACATGCATTCCATGCATTTTTCCCCGTAGGACTACTTTTTCTCCGCGGAGGCAGACCGCATCACCGCCAGACCGCAACACCGCGGAGGAGGTCACGTGACCTTGTATCAGAGTTCAAGAGAATAAGCCGCTGCCACATTGGTAACGTTTTTTACCAAATTTAAGATGGCGGCCAAACTCTGGCAGAGGTCACTTTCCAATCTCCAGCGCCAACGCCTCAAGTTTAAGTGCAAAGAGGTCAATATGACCTTTTTTAGCTTTTCTATACTACTTATATGTTCATTATGTATTGTAGTCGTGTGGGTGATTTCTTTGTCTTGGTACCCCTTCATGCGAAGTACCTACCGCCATGTAAGATCATATAGACCACCACAAACCTGTTTACATCACGTGAGCATCTACGGAGATTTTGGTTGGATGAACACTGAACTTTTTCAAAACTTGCGTTGTATCAGCTGATTAGCTTTACAATTCACGAAAAGTATCAGAAGAACGGCCCTATACTAGAAAACTCCTAAGTAACAATGTCTTATTCTTCTCCAGACATGTACAAAATAATCTACCCTGTTTTCTGATACAAGTTTTGGAACGCTACGATGTCAAATTTCTTGCACATGAGTATGGATAGGTAAAGTAAAACAGACTTATTCGGGCTAACTAGTTTTTATGCAATGAGAAACTTCAAAGACATAAAAATAAGCCAAAATTCTCAATGACGAAAACTGGTCCGGCGATAACACCTGTAAGATTACGGGTCTGTCATAAATTCTGCCGATTTTGAAATACGTCAAATTTCGACAATTAAAACATATTTATACATCAAGAAATGACACCGAAAAATTATATTAACACATAATACATGTACCACAAATCGTCACAATATCATGCAAATATTCCCTCATTATGTAGATTTTCCGAAGAATATGACAAAAATTATAAAAAAGTTCGAAATTCTGACTAAGAAATGGTAAAAAAA
>JAVTVY010003315.1:0-33180 GCA_036873755.1 Hanleya hanleyi | reverse complement strand
AAACAAGCCTATGTTATGTATACTTTTGTCTTTTTGAATTTGGTGCTAATACTGTTATATGGAAATGGAATAGGTCTTTGGATTATGGACGCGGATATTCTCTAATGGACGACGGCTGGATTATGAATGACGGACTAGACGCTTGTAATGTATGTATTCATGCGAAGTCGTCATCGGATGACAAAACAATGTTCTGGAAATAATTAGTGTACACATGTCCACCTCTCAGAAGTGTAGAGCCGTCAATAAAGGTCTTGATCAATTGCATTAGGTCTTGAATGGCAAATTTTGACTGCCCCAAAGAAGGAGTTGGTTCTCACATACATTTCATGTCTCTTGGGTCCTGTATAGCGCCAGGAATACCCATCCATAGAGGAACTTCGTTTCATGAGTGTATAGTATTTAGTACACTTCGTACACTGCGTTTCTGATAGTAGAATGCCTTTCGTTTGCAGCCATTTTAGAACTATAAGTTGATCTCCCAGGAAGAGTCGATAGTAAGTCCACGGGTTGTCAAAGTCCTCGAATTCAATGGCATGGTATTTCAATGTGCGGAAATTTCCTTCAACTTGATCTGACATCTTGGCTTTTAAAAACTTGGTCTATTGCGTAGTCTTCGTTGTCCGTTTATATACTGGTATTCTCGTTGGAATATGTTATAAGCATAATAGTCTCCCCTCGTGAAACTCGCGGGAAAGTTGTAGGAAATATAATTCGGTGGACCTATCGTGGGCTTGTCCCATGTGATTTACCCATTCCATGAACAATGTAGCCCATTGACGTACGCAAAGGCGGACAAAAGAAGGCGTTCAAAATTTCGCACATTTTTAGTCCAAAACAACCGTCTTATTTTTGGTGGCCAGTCTCTCGCTGGACCAATAAGATCTTGAATTAGAATCCACATGTCGAACGTCTTTCAGCTTCTACTAGCCATCGTTGTGAAATGTGTACGTCTTGTGAAACCTTATATTGACTTGTCATTTGCATTAAAATAGGAATTGAATTCGCGGGATTTTCGGTACTATACCCCCCTGGTATAGGCATTTTACATGTTAAATAACCCAAAAAGGGGTTGGGGGGGAGGGTGTATAAAACGAGTATATATAAACGTGTTATACCCCTCTTTTCGGTAATTTAACATGTAAAAATACCTATACCAGGGGGGTATAACACGATTATATATAGAGCGACGATGGTTGAAAACAACGATGGAACACCTGTTTCCGGCTAATGAACGCTCTAGTTACACCCCCCTGGTATAGGCATTTCACATGTTAAATTACCGAAAAGGGGGGTATGGCATGGCATGGTATAGAAGGAATCGCTTCTAGAAAAAATTCTACGAGCCTTAATTCAATGTGGCTGCATAGCTATGTAATGAATTCTGTACTAATAAACTTTTATTCTGCGATTTATCACCGGATATTGGCGCCGAAATTCACTAACAAAAATTGGACCCTCAACAATGAATTGCGAATGGGAACTTGGAAGTTTGGGATCGGAATCTGCCAAAATATTCCTAGAAACGGCTCCTTACTTTATGAAAGAATATGACAGACACCCCCTCCCCCCTCGAGGCTTGCAAGATCGATACATTTTCCTCAGTATTTCTGATCATATCCCTTACTACATTGAAATCAAACGTACCTGCATTAGTTGGAGCAGTAACTGCGCGAGTTCTAGCACTCTCCTGGCAAGAAAAGCATTCTCTATCGCGGCTCAGGTGTTCTGTTGAACAGTGACCACATGTGCACCAGTCCAAAGTGTCCATGCGGCCACCTATCCCTTCAACCTCATCTCTACTACTTTATTCGCTCTCGCTATTATCTGACGATGATTAAGTCCTATCGCCTCGTTTCATTGCTACAAACTGGCAAGTCTGTAGCCCATTTCGGTTTTCCTGTACATCATCAACGAACGATTCGCCTTCGGTAGAACTGTCGATGTGTTCGCTTTCGTCCACCATGCCGCTTTATATTTTCGCCTTCACCGCTACAGAGCGGCGAGGCCCGGGTGACGTCACACGCTTAGACCACCCGAGCCAAAATGGCGGCACGCTTGACAGACAGCGATGCGCAGGTTGAACGCCGATTTAATCGAGTAGAAAACATCGCAAAAAATATTTTTGGATACGGGGGAGATAGATCTTTCGTTCAGTGTGTGCATTAGTCACATGTTTTCTTCTTAAAGTTTGGAATTGCCCTCTCACTTTGTCTGGAGTAAGTCCGCCTATTGCTATATTTACATTGTATTTGTCTGCAAGATTACCTTCACCTTTGTATGTATAATTTATTTTTGTAGTTTTCTTCCCAATAAGTCATCTGAAACAAAAATAGTACAAATCAGCCACAGTGCAAAATAATTCTGCTCATGGACGGCAATTATGTGATATGCCATAAGGTTCACTAAAAAAAATGAGTGGGCGCATTAGTATATATCTTTTTTTTCCAGTAAGCCCTGGATAAAACCACTGGGCATTTATTCATTCTGACGTTGTCATGATTTTATACATAACACCCATACATTACCCACATGACAAGGGCTTACTGGGTTTTGTCCATAGAATAAATGTCAATAATTATTTGCGGAAGCCGTATGAGCAATACATTGTGTAATAACACAGAACACTAAACGCAACAAGAAACATGAGGAGCTGGACAAGTAAAGACATGCCTGGCTGATGAACATTGTTTTAAAATGAATCATCTCCATAAACTTATATACACGCATACATACACAAATTATTTAAGATACTGTACACACATAATATATACACATACATGTACCTGCACATATATACAATTCAAAAAGGGACAACTGTTCACTGGACAAGTACTATTACTAAAGTATATGTACACACATTTTATCATTATATCATGTGTGCACACAATAAAAGAATCGCACTATTTAATTTTTTTTTTTAAATTTTGCATCTACATGTATCTTGCATGTATTACTTTTTTGTACCCCTTACAGTAAATGATATGCGAAATAGGTCAGCTGTAAAGAGTTTGATCTGTGGAAAGAGATAAGCGAGAGAGAAAAACCCAGAAAATAAAGCAAAGAAAAATTAAGGAAACAGTATGCGCAACAAAGCAAAGGAGAACAGTTATGCCGCCTTTCTCTTCTCTCGGGTCGAAAAACGAAAGTCCAAGAGACAAAAGCAGAAAACATTTGTTTTGAGTTATGCTATTTTTACTTTTCCTGTTCAATGAGCCCAGAAGAAAAAAGAAGAAGAAAAAGAATATACTAAATAGACCGAACATTTCTAATGGCCAAATCCACCCCCTTTCCAGCCTCCTGGACTCGCAGTCCAGGAGAGTGGAAGAGGCAGAAATGGCTCACTTTAATATTTTTTTTATCATTAATCTCCCAACGCTCTTTCCAATATAAAACATAATTAATTATGGACAAAAATTATGAGAATTCACTGTCTTAATGATGCATGAGAATAAAAGCAATTCTTTTTGTTAATAATGGAGATACGGAATCTCTACAGCCAGGTACAAAAAGCAACCACCACCACTGGTATTATGTACGATACTAGAGTTTATGCTCATTGATTTGTAATGTCTGTCAGAGGGCCCCATTTTTTAACGAAGTCTTCCCGATTTCCCGAAGTCTTGCACTCAATATCTCTTATTTTATATATATATTGCCGTGCTTTATCGAACGATGGAGTCCCCAGTATCTGCAGTTATGTATATATTTTTTTCACAAGTAATATCAGATGTTTTAGCAGGACACCGTCCTGTGGTGTACTCAGTATGATCTGTTGACTTGACAGTGCAGTGGACACAATATGGAGATCCTGAAACCAGTCCTGCACCTCTTCCCATACTCTATGAACACATTCACAGAGCCAGAACAAGTGAAGAACTGTTTCAGTTTCTTTACCACAAAAACTACATTCGTCTGAATCGGATTTCCCCCATAGCCTCAACTTCTTATTCGTGACAATGATCCTATGTGTTATTTGGAATTGAAAATACTGTAAGCTAGAATCTGGTGTGATTTCGAATGCGTTGCTGTATATTTTAGCCCAGTCTTGGTGCTGAATATCCAGTTCCAGGTTCCATTTCTGTTCTATTTCCGTCGGTTTCACTTTTATTACTTCCAAGAGGTGCTTATAAACAAATTTCAGACATATTTGATTTGTAATTTTAGTGAACACACGGTTAGGCTGCTGTATTTTATGATTACCTTTCGTTTTTAACCATTTCTTTGTGTCACTTGGAATGTTATGAATAATTGCGTAATACAACAGAAAATCTTTCTTGTCAATATCATATTTTTGAACAAAGTTTTCAAACGTCAAAAATGATCCATGTTTCCCAATTAAATCACTGATTTGTTTTACACCACTCATATGCCACTGGCTAATTGTTTTCCATTCCGAGAATGGGCAAAAATCATACAGCATGTCATCTATTCTCTCAGCTTGTAACCTATCATGTTGTATCAATTCCAGCCAAGCTGAGAGAACATCACTCCAAAAGGGGTTATTAACATGTCCGATTATTTCATGTAATCCATCAGGACCTAATCTCCAGGTGTCTTTTCCAGTAGGTTTTAGAATTTCTTCCATTAGCGCCGAGTAGAACGTGGAGTTTTCAGACAATCTCTTAATCCATTTAATTTTCATATACTTAGCAAACGTATGTAGGTCTATCATATTGAGTCTCCCCTCATCGATTTCACATATTAGTGTTTTTCTCTTCACTTTGTCCGCTCCCCCTCCCCATATGAATTTATACAGAATGGTGTTTATTTCTTTGAAAAATGATATAGGCGGATTCGGTAGAACAGAGAATAAATGAATCAAAAGGGGTAGGACAAAGGTTTTAATTATAGTTATTTTACCTAAGGGTGTTATATCTCGTTTAGACCAACTTCCTAAAAGTTTTTGTATTTTTGACATTTTTTCTCCGAAGTTCTCCTCCATTAGTTGTTCGTGATCATCGTAGAACCATACCCCTAATAATTTAAATCCCCTCGGATCCCAATTTATTCTATAGTGAGGACAGAGTTTTACTGTATTTCCTTTTGCACTGCCAAACCAGACAGCTCTGGACTTTTCCACATTCAATCGAAGACCCGAGCAGCTGGCACAACTATCCAAGAGACCCATGGCTGCCGCGAGAGACTTCCTAGAGCCATCTAGAAGAAGAGTCGTGTCATCAGCATATTGCTGAATTTTTATTACAGAATTCTCTATTTTTATTCCCTTTATATTTTCCTCCCGTTTTACAGCAATGGACAAGATTTCCGCTACCATGATGAACAAGTATGGCGAGATGGGATCGCCCTGCCTACATCCTTTACCGAACTCGAAGAAGTTCGACATAAATCCATTATTTATTACACAGCTTTTAGATTTTTCTTGAAATATTTTTATCCACCTGATCAAATTGTGTCCAAAATTAAATGAAACTAATGTTTTCTCTATGAACTGCCAAGAAACAGAATCAAAGGCCTTTTCAAAGTCAATGAGAAATAATAAACCTGGAATCTGGTGGTCGTCTGCGTAGGTCATGAGGTCAGAAATTAATCTGGTTACTTCGCCAATATATCTTCCCTTCATGAACCCCTTTTGTGTATCACTAATAATTGATGGTAGGACCTTTCTTATCTTATTGGCAATGCAACTTGAAATTATTTTATAATCCACATTTAGTAGGGATATCGTCCTCCAGTTTTTCAATAATTTTCTGTTCTTTCCATCTTTTGGTAGGCAGGTTATGACACCCTGTTGTTGAAATGTTGAAAGCGATCCTACTGTGAAAGCATGGTTGGCAGATCGAAGAAGGAAAGGTCCAATTTCTGCCCAGAAAAATTTATAAAATTCGCAGGGAAAGCCATCTGAGCCAGGTGTTTTACCATTTTTCATATTTGAAAGTGCCTCTTCACATTCTGTTAAGTTAATTGTATTTTCACATGTGTCTCTGTTACTTTGGCTAAGTGTTACATTATGATCGAGAAAGCGAAGTTCGTCCTGGTTATTTCGATTTTCTTTATTTTCCATATATAGCGAATGATAGAACCTTTTTAATTCTTCCAAAATTGGATTACAGTCACTAATTATTGTGCCGTCAGCTTTCTCAATCTCAGTTAGCGTTTTCTTAGTATAATTCCTCTTCTCTAAACTGCAAAAATATTTTGAGTTTTTCTCGCCTTTTTCGTACCAATTGACCTTAGATCTCATTATCATACTCTCGACTTTTTTGTGTCTTATTTGTTCTAATTCCTGCAATTTCTCAACTAAGTGTACCCTTTTGTTTTCGAAAGCGGTTTGACCTATTGAATTTTCTGACAGTTCATTTTCTATCACCAAGATTTCTTTTTCTAAATCGTCTTCTCTCTTGATATCCTTTTTCTTTTTTATTACAGAGTACGGAATTGTGATACTTCTCACTCTGTTTTTTAAGAACTCAAAAAAAAGCTTGATCGTTGATATTGAGAGAGACAGTAGTAGGGTCATTTTGATCACCTTCGGTATGGCATTGATTTATGGTATCTCTAATCGTTTCTCTTACGAGTTGCACATACTGAGCATCTTGTAACAGGGTAACATTGAATTTCCAATAACCTGGACCACGGTCAGGAAGTTTGAAAGAGCAAGTTAGGGTTATAAAGGAGTGGTCTGATTTATATGCAATTCCTATATCTGACGTTGCCCTCAATGCCAGGATGTCGTCAGATATTAAAAAATAATCCAATCTACTTTGCTTGATTCCAGTTTTTGTCATTTTTCGCCAGGTAAATCTTTTTTTTTTTGGATTTTCATTCCGCCAAATATCGACTAGGCCAAGTTCTTGTTTATACTCGAGCACATTAAGTCTTGCTTTTTGATTATTTCTGGTGATGTAGTTGTCTGTGTCAAGAGTGAAATCTTGTACAAAGTTCCAATCATCACAGCATATTAGTGTTCCGTTAACCAAGTCGGATATATTTTTGAATAGGGACGTGTAAAAGGAAGGGTTATCATCATTCGGTCCATATATATTCGCGAGAGTTAGCCTGGTGTCGTTAATGGTAATATCTGCTAGTATATATCGGCCTTCTTCGTCTATTTTAGTTTTATTGACCACTACATTAATATTGGCTTTAACAATAATCATTACGCCTGTACTTGGGGTTGTTCCATGGCTGTAAAACGGGACATAATTATTTCCTAGCTCGTCATTCCATGTAACTTCTGTTTCTTTTGAGCCATGTGTCTCTTGTAGGCAAATAATCGAGCACTTTTTCTTTGTTAACCAGCTGAACAGGTCTGTACGTTTATGTTTATCCGAATGGAGCCCTCTGACATTCATTGACAGAAACGTCGCATGACTGAATTGGGTTTTAGATATTGTGAAAAGTTATTTTTTATTTTGATTACTGTGGTGGCAGAGTTGTTTTCAATGGTCAAATTGCTGAATTTGCAAGTGCTATATTGGCTTCCTAAACTAACTATGGACAATAAATGGTAAACAATAAGTGTAAAAACACAGGTAAAAAAATTACCCGATAACATTTTGGTCATTTCGGGACAGTGACTAACCATCGTTCTCTCACAAATGGTATAAGAACGTAATTTTTCCCAAAGATGGAGAGAGCCCATTGTACACGAGGAAATTTATAGATGTCGTAAACTATTATAATAATTAATAAACAAATAATAGATAATAGCGTGCGGCCCTCATACGGATACTTACAATCTCCTGCCAAGACTATGGAGTTACAGTGCCGCAACAGTTCATGAAGATGCGTATATGGTGGCGTAAAAAACGGAATGCTACAATTAAACCGGTGTTATGGTGTTATACCAACATTCTACAACAATTATCACGCCTATGTTTATCACAACAATGTCATGTCACCAACATTCCTACTAGTACGCTAAAAAGGTTAGGAGGATATAGTCCCAATTTAACTATCTTTAACACATATGTCTGGAATTGGGGTATAGAGATACAGGTCCTGTGGGTGATTGGAACATGCGGAAAAGAAATTAGAAGGGAGGACCGTCTCTTAAGCTAGTCCTACTGATAAAGAACTATGTGTGGTGTATGACACAAACACTTCTGTGACCAGAGATGCACATGTGCGAATTCGAATGTATTAAGAGTACCGATTAATGCTTAGAAAAAGTTAGAAAGAGACAAGCAATACAGGACCGTATCTCGGGTTTATGCGGATGACTATCAGTCCATGTTTGTACGGATATAGACTATAACACCAATATTTAAGGCGATATCAGCCTACTGTACGCTGTTAAGTGTATGACACGTATGAAAAGTTATATTATAGAAATAGAGGATAGCATTTTGACAAACATGCGCTGATCTTACACTGATCATTCCAATTATAATTATAAAAATTTCACTTGTTTGCTACAGTTTAAGTAGATTTGAAAATGTGGAGAAAACAATCATATAAACACAGAACGGTATTTTTCACCTGACGCATTGTTCCAGTTCAGTACTCTTGGAGGTAGTCTATCCGGGGATAACGGGCGTGTCTCCGGGCATTGATTGAAGGTCTACCACCGCGCCAGAAGCCTCGGGCCCGGCCTCTTTCATTGTGTCGAATGAGCATGTTGGATCCTATGCCAGCTACTCTTACACCTGCCACCTGTTTGAGCTCCTCTGAATTGGTCACTCGCTGGATGCTTTCGTCGTCAGTTTTCACGAAGATTTTGCCATTTGCTGACCAGGCGTTGGTGATATCGGAACCCTCTTTTGATAAATGGATGGCCTCCATCAGTAGGCTCTGATTCCCGGGTGAAAGGTCTTCTCGGATCACAAATTTCGTGCCTTTCAGTTTGGTTCGGTTTGCTATGGCTTCTAGTTTGTGCTTTCATCTAACAAACTTGACAAGCATCGGCCTACTGACTCCATCGGGGTGTGTTCTCCCTGATCTGTGTGCCATATCGATGTCAAGTGCATCTAGTTTCATCCCCAATTTCGTATTAAGGAGGTCAGCTGCTTTTTTTGAACACATTTCCCATGTTTCCGTTTTGGATTCACCATCTATTCCCCAGATTCGTATACTTTCCTTTCTGGAGTACTGTTCCAATTCGTTAACTCGATTCTTAAGTTCTCTCGTCGATGCAAATGCAGCTTCAGCGGTTTCCTGTACATTTCGAAGTTCTTCTCTGAGACGTTCGTTTTCTGATTTTATTTCGAAATTTTCACCTTTTAGAACATCAATTCGGTGACCAAGGCTGTCCATGATCTCTTTTTTCATGTCCGCTATTAAAGCTAAATCCATTCTTTCCTTCGTGATGATGGATTTTTGAAGCACTTGCATTTCCGCCTTAGTAGCCATTTCACTTTTCATGGCCTTGAGTTGATTACAGATGTCTTTCAAACATGAGGCTATGTCCACGTCACAACTATTCCCTGTGTCCTTGACAGACGCATCTTCCTCCATGACGAAAGTCTGCTCCATTATATTCTTGGAGGGATCCATTCCAGTATCCGATTTGGGTTTTTTCTTGTCAGGTTTCTTGGTCTCGGAGATCGGAGTACTAGTTAACTCCGAATTTTTATCAGAAACACTTTGATCTGCTGACGATGCTGATGAAGTCGACTCGGCCTTCCTCTTAAACCCAAAGTTGAAGAGAGACATGTTCCAGAGTCATATTAAGATATCTATACCGTCAGTCACTGTCCAGTTTGAGATTTTACAAACGCATGTTGACGGGTAAGTAAAAAGTGTTTTTATTGCGTTTGCAAGTAGATAGCAACCGTCGAGAGCCTCACGGAAAACACGCACTCGTTGCACGGCTAGCAACCAACGTATACAAAAAAGTTATCGAGTCATATAGTATATATCTTATTCTTAAACTCAGAAGGAGAAAATGGCAATACAGCACTAGAAATGTCCAGTTCCAATTGTCGTGGAGACTGCCCAGCAAACCCATTGAAGAAATATATTTCTGAATATTGGCATCTAAGCAGGATACGATATTTTGACAAATAAAAAAAATGCTTCATTTTCTGTGGATGTGGTCCTAACATTCTGATGTGCATGGGGAAAATAAAGGCCAAATGATTGAATATTAATAACATAATTAACCGAGCCTGTGTGTGGGAGGGGGGGGGGGGGTAATTTGACAAGTACTTTACTCCATCACTAATGCCACAGTTTAAAGGGTTTTGTGGTTTGACTGCTGCATACATCATATAAAATAAATTCATATTACAGAGGATTTTATATTAGTTTACCATTTGTGGGTGATGTGATGTGTACAAACACGTCATGTTGATCTGGTAAGTGTGAACTGAACAGTTTTGTTCTCAAGTTGCAACCATGCGAAAAAGTAAAATTAAGTTCGACTGTCATGCTGATCTCTGATTGGGTGATGGGATTTCAAGCAGTTTCTCAGCCAATGAGAATCACAGAAACATGTAGGGCACGTTGTTCGATTTGAGGATTATACAGTTTTCAAAAGGGATAAATTGCTTAAGATATATTTTACAAGCAGAAAAATAGATAACAATTTGCTATCCGTAACAAGCGGACGTAAATGAAAACGTGCTATTTTCTCCCTCAAAATGGCCATCGCCATCATGACATCGTGGAGTCCAATGAAATTAGCTCGATATTTTCTAATTGAACTTAAAGAATAAAAAATAAATAATATTTCAAAACAATACGTAGCAGACAGTTCAGTGGGGTTGACCGGGCATTTCGCAATCTTTGTGGTGCCACCTTTCCTCTCCGGCTACCCTACTATGTATTCCTTGAAGGCATATAGGCCAAGCTCTGGTTCAAAGTCGGGATCTTCGGCTGCTTCTACTAATCCCTTCATCATCTCACTTTTTGCGACGCCATACCTTCCTTCCTTGTCAAAGTAACATAATGCATGGGGATGTATAATCATGATGCCCTGATGGTGAAGTGGATTGGGTTGGATAAATGATTAACAGCAGCCACGTTGCCTGCAGTTTTCCTGACAAGTGCAGAATGGCGCCAATTGCGCAAGAGGCGGGAAACTAGCACGATACCGCCTTTTGCGCATGCTCTTTATAAACATCTGCTTCCGTGTTTGAACCCCGTGCCTTATCAGCGTATCTTATCGCTCGTAGTTTCAAAAAGAGCGAAAATTTGTCAATATTCATGAAAGCCCAGACAAATCATATCTACGTGAATCTACAAACCGCTCTGTGTGCACCGAATGGTTAGATTCTTGGTATGTGCTTTAGAATAGGTTTAACCGGAAGAATTTTCTGTGAAGTCATGTGGCTCTGTCAGTATGTCGGCACCTCTTCCCACTTCCCTTATATGTGTTGTAATTTTTACCTGTATATGACGAGATTCTGCTGGTGGACATTTCGTCCCCGAGGCCCGCACCCTGTACAGACCTTTTGGTCTTTGATATATGTTGTCATTTGTGGGAAGTTGATGCTGGGTCGACATCGGGCCTCACAGACTAGTCTTATGTGTTAAATGTCGTCATTTTCATCTGACGACGAAACAGCTCACCAATCCCCAGTGTACGAGTTGTCACAGCGAAACGGCGCACCAATTACCAATATACGAGTTATCAGAGCATTTCCATCATAGCTCTCTAGATTTGTATATAATACCGCTGATGCCGGTGCTAATGGCCGTGTGGTCATATGCAAGTTGCCACATGAACAGGTACAATAAAAGCGTACCTGAGGAACACATTTGACGAATCGTCAGATTCTTGATATGTGCTTTAGAATAGGTTAACGGGAAGACTTTTCTGTAAGGTGATGTGGCTCTGTCAGTATTTCGGCACCTCTTCACGCTTCCCTTATATGTGTTGTAATTTCACTACACTTTTCCGATCAAGACGGGTAAGCTGTAACGTGTTACATGTCGATCTGCATTATAGTGTCGAAAACTGGGACCTCGGTCGTTCGTAGGGCCTCAAGGAAGGAATGACTATTGAGCTACTGTACTCCACTAAAAAAATGGTGTAGGCCTTGCTGTTTAAAAACGCTTGGATATCTATCAAATGCTCCACTGGAAACATTTTGGAGCGCGATTTGCGAATTGTATTTTGATTTCAAAATCACCAATCCAAATGATCCCTAGATCGTGTAGTGGGAAAAATATACACAATATTGAGAGAACATTACAATTTTGTCTAAATAGAATTCAGAAATAGTGTCTAGAAAATGACATCAAATTTTCCAGAGCTAAAACAATATTTTTAGCACAAAATCCAGTACTTACATTAGAAGGAACCGAAATCAAAGTGGTAAAAGAGGTCAAATTCTTAGGCATATTGTTTGACGACTAATATTCAAATGCCATATAAATCGCTTGAAAACCAAATGCACGAAAGTTCTAGATGTGTTGAAGGTAGTTGTCAGCTATAAGTGGGGAGATCGGCAATCTCTCTAAGCTATGTGAAAATGGCAATTTCATGGTCCAAAAACTCGTTCAACTCAAAGCTATTTCTTCGACAGAAAATTTGAAGAGCATGGCTTGTAAAATTTGCTGCGATCACAAGAGAAAAGAATGCACCTACAGAGAGTGTGCACACTGCAAAAACAGTGGACTGAGTGAGGACCTCAATGGGGTAGATAAGCAAACACCCTGACCTTGGTGGCAGTGGACGAAAGTAGAAGAGTCTGTTGCAGGTGAAAGTGGGCAGACTGTGACGCGATATGTAAAGTAGAAACACACTGGTACATTGAATGATCTGGTGAGAGAGCTGGGTAGCTTGTTGAAGGGGAAGATTTGCGGACACCTGTTCAATATTGGACACCAGTTTTCCGCTATGGACGAACTTAAAAGTAAGCTGAAGCCAGATGAGGCACTACTTCATATTGACTTTGCAGAAAACTGGTTGACAAAGTATGGATCGGAGATCCAAGCTGTTCATTTTGGTGCATCACATGCACAAGTCACCATTCATAATGTTGTTGCCAATTGTGCGGAAGAAACTGTGTCCTATGCAACGATTTCTGACTCCAGAAGACATGACGCGGTCGCGATTTGGTCTTACCTTGAACCTGTCCTCAAAGAACTCCGAAGTCGGTCACCTAGAATTGAAACGCTTCATACTCAGACGACTCAGTATCGGAACAAAACAAATATGAACCTGATGTCAACAATGCCATTTTCTCTAGGATTCCAAACTATCAGCTGGAACTTCTCTGAGGCGGGTCATGGGAAAGGCACCCCGGATGGGATTGGAGCCACGATCAAAAGGGCAGGAGATGCTCTGGTAGCCCGCGGCATAGACGTCCCTGATGCTCGATCTCTTTTCACTCATTTGAGTGCAACTGACACGTCCATCAAGCTTTTTTTTGTTGCAGATACAGACATTCAATGTTCGGATAATGCGATACCTTCTCTGCTAAAACCCCTCCGTTGAACCATGGAAATACAGCGGCATCCCTTCTACCACCGAAGCTCGAAATTTAATGCCAGTGGTGCCTGAAGACGATGATATGGTCGGCAAATGGTGTGTTGTGGTATATGATCAGAAGATTTATCAGGTATAATTACCGCGTGTGAAGATGAGCTGCAGGTCAAAACCATGGAGAGTGTCAGAATTAACAGATTTGTTTGGGAGAAACACACCGAACCTATCTGGTATGAATACACCCGCGTTCTTGGCCTCATTCCCGAACCAAAACGCGTTAGTAGCCGACGGGACATTGTGCAAATTGAACAATCAGTCTGGCACAAGATGGCCAAAATGATTTGACATGTAAGATAGAGCGAGTGAGAGATTATATGTTTGGAGTTACACCGAGTTCATCTGTATTTGAAATTAACGCGAGATTATTTGTATTTGGAGTTAAGTTTGTGAGTTAATATGTATTAATTTGGAATTAGTGTGAGTTTTCTGAGATGATTTGTATTTGAAATTAAAGTTATTTTATATCATGTCAACGAACATTGACGTGTCATGTATTTTCACATTCTGTTATCAACTCCGTTACCCGGACTAAACTCGTTACCAGGACATAAATTACAGTTTCCATGGCAGACGATTCAGAGTTCTTTGGAAATCTATGTATGGGATATGAGCACTTTATACACACGTGTATGCACTAATAAACTGAATTATGAGAGACAGCTGAATTTTATTTTACAAAGGTTGATATGCGAGGGAAAACCCCCAAACAAGGTATTGCTTTGTTATGTAATCCATAATGACCAAAATCTATAAGTAAAAAAACTTTCATTCATTGTTAAAATATGAAGTTGGGGTCTGGCTTCTGGAAAATAGGGGGGTTTTCATAATCTTGGCAGTATTCGTAAAAATGTTTATTGTTTATATCCTGGTAACGGAGTTGAGGATATACCGGAGTTCATTCCCAGCTCTGCTCGGTGTTAACCTCTATAGCCCAATCATCAGAGCTTATGAAAAAAAAAAAAAAAATTGCGAAACCTCACAAACTAGTTTTGAATAAAAATAGAACCCCAACTTTGCCCGTAGTTAGATTTTCACCCCTTTGCTCTTTTATAAATGATTGCACTAAACTGTACAAACAAACTGAATGCATTAAATTTTATTTCACCCCTACTAAACGGTATAAACACAAACTGCATGCATTATAATTTTATTTCACCCCTACTACGAAAATGAATTGGTCCGCTTACTTGACTCCAAAGTACAGCCCATGCATGTCCACGGACGAATCCATTGTGTTGAGAAAGGGTGCACGAGTTAAAATCACTGGGACCGATTCAGTGTAAGTTATGCATCATACTAACTTATTGTCGTGAAGACATACCGGAAATTTCTGTTTCCAGATGACCAGCTTCCTGCCACACCAAACTTTCGGCAATCGAAGCAGAACATGACATTCCCCGCTTCATCGAATCTATCCACGGGTATTTGGTAAGGCACATGCTTAAAACTAGTGTTGAAACTTACTCGTAAAGAGTTGAAATAACCCTTTAAGTGTGTTCATAGGTTCAACGCTTAAAGAGCAGTCCCTGTGGACACACTTAAAGGGTTATTTCAAAAATTTATTTCAACACTTTAGTTCTAAGCGTGCACTCTTTCGGGAAACGTCTAACAGAAACACGTGGAAGCGTCGTGCGGCTGTGGCCAGACTCGCCCCTACTGCGGGCCACAGGAATAGTGGCATTTTTCTTTTTAACCGGACTTCTGCCCCTCACTTCGTCTTCTTCCTCACTGTCGCTTTCGTTATCACTTTGTTCAACATTTTGCCTCGCGCTCCAAGACGTGAAAAACTTCATAATCGTCTGCATGTTGAAAAGTCAGCACGCGAGCACTTGTGAAGTATGTCGTCTCCAAGCAGGGGTATCCGTATTAAATATTATACGCTAATGTGACATTCGAAGCAGAGTAATCTGTGGCGGAGATTTTATAGGTCGCGGAGATTTTATAGGTCGGTCAACTCTGCCGAGGGGAATCTAAGACTAGGCATTGAATGCTGACGGGGGAAATATCAAAATGTCCGTTACGTGCAGCAGGGATTTTTATACATGTTCAAGGAGCGGAGAATAGTTTACGGCTGGTTCAACCGAATCCCGCCAAGAACTTTTTCATGGACTTGGCGGAGAAAATATCGGCAGTTTGAAAAGACACTTGACCGTCCAGCAATACGTCCACGCAAATACTAGGCCATACAAAATTCCCCAACATTTTATTTGGGCCGTCCAAACGATGGCTGGACGGTTAACTGGCTAATTCTATGGCTACTTCCTGTCACAGAAAAGTCTAGAAAAAGCAGATAGCGCCATTGTGTCAGAAATGAGAACAGTTAATGAGGGCCTAGGGGAAACAGGGACAGTCGCCCCCACCAATAACAATGTAAACGGTGCGGCGGAGACAAGTCGGTTCTATAATGCGCGGTTGGCCTACAGTCGCCTGGTTGACGCGTTGGTAAATCTGGCTGAGATCTGCACTAGTAGGTGACAAGCACAAAGAACTAAATTCGTCAATTTTTGGATGTGTCTCAACTCATAAATCACCAGGCAGCACTTACCCAGGCCACCAGGCAGCACTTACCCAGGCCAAAATAGATAATGTTCAAGTTTCAGTACAAGAAATGATTAAGGCTGCTACCCCACGAGCAGATGCTGGTTTGGGATTGGAGAGAACTCCGTCTACTCTAGATCAGTTTCAAAGTAATATGAAATCATCAACAGGACTGTTAGAAGAGAATCTAAAAAAAACTCTTTCGGCCATGACAAGTATGAGTGATTAAGTGGAATCAATAGTGAAGGATAAACAATCATTGCACGACCAGAACTTGGCGTTCCCACCTATCGGAAAGTGTGACTGTATCCGTCAGTCTTCTCAGGAAACCTTCTCGTACCCCAAACATTATACTCCTTACGCAGGCAGCAAGTATTTTGCTCAAACTGTTGTCATCCCCTAGCTTTTGCACCCAGAATAAATTTAGCCTCTGGCGTCAGCAAATGCAGACATAAACATTTATTCAGAGCAGAATCCAGGGGAGATAAATGTTGCCCCCTACCCTCTCATTCTGCTCTTACATCAGAGAAGATTCATCAGCCGCCTACAAGGATTACAGTGCTGAAGGAACCCGATTCACAGTTGCAGCCAAATCTAAAGTCACCTGCCCTGTCACCTTTATCCACAGGTAACGGGCCCAATTCAGGATCAGTCCCCCCCCCCCCCCAAGATGGATTTCTCCCACCCAAAAAGCCCATGTCCAAAGATACAAGTACGCATACATCCGGACATATCACGAATCGTATTCTGTTATGTGGCACTTCAATCATAAAATTAATTGAACAGTCTCCTGAGCAAAAGTCTAGGCACATATGTAGCCATTTCACGTGCAGCTAAAATTGAAGACATTTTAGCACCAATGTCAGAAGCTAAATTCACTAATGGAGACTCCATAGTGATACACTGTAAAATAAACAATTTGAGAGATGGTGTTGACGTCTACAGATGTGTTGACAACTACGTATCTGTAGTCAAGACGATCAATGATCAGTATCCAGACTCAACTGTGATAGTCTCAAAGCTAGCATCTGTTGGTGACAAGAGGCTAAATATGTAAAGAGTCGTTGTTAATTCACTACTTGAACAAAAACTTTTGTCTACTGAAGTGCAGTTTGTGGATCAGCACCAGATAAAGTAGATATTTCGTACAGTGGCTGAACTCGTCTACGATAGAATTTAGCCCTCTCCTAAATAAATCATACACTTTGTATCAAAAAAGGCTGTATTAATTATTATACCAAAAGAAAAAGTATAACTACAGGTTTTGAAATACTAGCATTCCTTCAAGGACACTCGAACAATGATTTCCTCTATCGAGGTAGAATATCAAAGGTATTCCCAGTGTCACTTAAGCCAGTTCTCCTGAATCACTAAAGTGACCAACCTGCAGTACTGAACAACTGGCTTATGATACCCTAAAGACATGTAACCGCTCCCGCCGTCTAAGGATAGCACTACATAGTCCACGATCCACCTGTAGCTCCTGATAGATAACTCTTACTCTATTAGTCCATGAGCCAGACCAGATATCGGTACCACATGGGGTGGCAAATTCTCATTATGTTTTTTTGGAAGTCCTATATCCATAGATGAAAAAAAAACTTTGAAAGCAACCTGGGACTCACAGCTTAATGGTAGTAATCACCTCTTAAAGATGGACACCCGAGTCCAATCTGAAGGACCAAAGTTGGGGGTAGGGGAAATATAAAGTTGAATAACTTTGCAAGTAATGGTGATATGGTGACATTTGGCCACTCGAAATGTTGATAATCTGATCCTCTATATGTTGGTATCTGATATATGCTAATATATCAATTATGTAGGTCACCAGAGGTCAAAAGGTCACGAAATTTGAACCCTGACTAAAACGTGACCACCTGTAGGAAAACTCGCTGCAGATACCATACCAATGGGACTTTCTTAACCTAAATGGATTCAAATGTAACGGAAGAGGACTGGCAGCATAGACAGAAGTATATGGCCAGTATGGTAGCAGTATAGTGGAAGTGTGACTGCAGCATGCTGACATTATGTTAATTAAGCTGCTGTAACCCTTCCTTGAAGTATGGAGGCAGTGTTATGGCAGAGGGCTGGCGGCATAGACAGAAGTATATGGCCAGTATGGTAGCAGTACAGTAGAAGTATACTGGAAGTACATGTATGACTGCAATATGCTGACATTATGTTAATTAAGCTGCTGTAATCCTTCCCTGAATTATGGAGGCAGTATAATGGAAGAGCGCTAGCAGCATAGACAGAAGTATACAGGCAGCATGGTAGAAGTAGAGTGGAAGTATGCCTGGAGCATAGTGATAGCAGAAAGCCTGAAGTATAGCAGCAGTATAACATTGCCCCATATACCAAGTGTGGCCTAAATCTAAATGGTATACAAGCATCCTCCGTCAGGCAAAATTGACACTTGCATGTATCATACGCACATGAATGGTGGATATTACTACATTATAACATAGACATATGATGTAGTTTAACATGGTATCAACTGCATGGTATACATGTTTTTGATATAACTAAAGTGATTGCCATAGCTGACAATTAAGCTATATTCTCACCATGTTAAATTTTGGATCAGGCATGCCATAATGTTGGCTTGTATTGTTGGAAAAAATATGCAGTACTGAAAGAATATGGGAAATGGAATGAAAGGGGAATTTTTCCCATTGGTATCTAATACATTAATGCTACTTACATGCATCAGTTCAAGAACAAAGCTGTACAGAGAAAAGAGGCATTCTGCATAGATCTGCTTTCCATGTGCCATGTACAGCAACTGCGTACTCACTGGAGGGAATTTCAGTTGACCTATTTGTCAAATAAATGAGCAATTCCTATCCCAGCATTCCAGCAGTATAGTTTCGAGTTCGAAGCTTTTTTGGTAAGGACAAATTGTAGAAGTATAACAGCAGTGTACACTGCAAACAGCTAATGTTGTAGCAGTATAACAGCAGTATACAGCTGATGTCTTCAGATTTGCTAAAGTATTGGCAGTATACCAGAAGTATAGAATTTACATTCTATGTGATCAAGTTGTAGAAGTATGGCAACAGTATACACAGCAAGAGTGTAAGTGCCAGAAGTATAGTGGCAGTATAAAGAAAAGAGCTGAAATTGCAGAGAGTTTCAGAAGTATGATTGCAGTAGAGGGGAGGTCAGTGGAAGAATAGTGGCAGTGTATACTTCCGTGGAAGTATATACTGCTCTTCTATAAGGGCAGTCACATTATCCTGACACGGGGCCAACGAGTTCTTCATCTCTTCTATTATAATGCCGAGCATCAAGCAAGTAAATAACAAGTACATGTACTAATTATTAAGTATACTATGACCCTGCCAGACATTGAACCTAGACCCTTCCGCTTGCGAGACAGATGCTCTTATCCATTAGGCCATCACAGTGTGGTTTCATTATGCAATCATTGTTCCTGCATGCATTCTGAATCCAACCAGTTTGTACTTCAAACGCACTTGTCGAACTTCAACCTAACATGGTCATTTCAAACTCAATAATCCGCCAATGAATGTGTTGTGACAGAGGCAGTGACAAAAAGTAATAAATACCTCAGAATGTAGAACATGAGAGTCCTCTCAATGATGGACCTCGTGCTTTTGTGGGACCTGTTGTACCCTTGTTGTTGTCCCTCAGGCTTGGTATAAGGGGTCATGAGAAATCCCCTCAAGGCATAGCCACTATCACCTAATAGCATACCATCTTGGTAGGAACGGTAGCTTGTCTCCAAATGCTGACCAATGTCCGATGTCTTGAAGATATGGCTGTCATGCGTGGCACCTGGCCACTTGGCAACAATATTTGTGAACCGACTTGAATAGTGAAAATACTCAATAAATGGATGTATAATTGGAGGATTTTGAATAAATCATCAATTAAAAGGGACATTTTCTTTGAATATGCTAAGTTTGCAAAATCATCAGTCCCGGTGTACATGTAAAATAAATGTTCGTCCCCCAGATCTAAATGTCTGTGTCCAATGATTTAACCCACCCGGACGATGACATTTGAAAAGGGCCACTTGGATATCAGTGGTATCCTAGGTAAAAACACTGCACAGCGGACACTGGTCTATGAGGACCACCGTGAACATCGGAACCATAGACATAGTTATCATCTCTTCAAACAAGCGCACATAAAGTTGTTGCCGTTTTAGTTAGATTCTTCATCAATTGATATAGCATCTCCGTGGAAAAGTGTCTCTGGATATAAATAAGTTTCGGTGGCAGGCTGGCAATCTACATAATAGATTTCTAGTGTCACCTTGTGCAACTGCTTTGAAACTGCATCTCAGTCTATTTCTCCCGATGCCATATGCCCAACATTCAGCTAATAAACAGCCATAATCGACAGTAGACCTGGCAGGCCTCCTGTATGTTGCATAATAAAGGGGAATCGTGAAAATATCTCGGCACTAAATTGCCCTCCTTCTCCACCGGCCTCATAATTAGTATGTTCAATTCCCGCGCGCATGACGTAGGGGCTACCCAAAATGCAAACCTGATAAGAGTTCGAATGAAACGACAACCTAAGCGGTCAGGGTGTGAAAGATGAGACAGGCCTCTATTTCGAACACTTGTTAGGTTTGCATTTTGGGTAGCCCCGACGTCATGCGCGCGAGAACTGAACATACTAAATAGGGGTCGGACCACTAATTAAATTTACATTGGCGACAATTTTAAAAAGCGTTAACGTAATTGCATCTCCGCGATTCATTAATTAAGTCTAGACTCCCATACTTCGGCACGAAGTAATTTAATTCAAGTGCTACAACGGGACAGACTTATTGACGGGGGTCGCCCATGTAAATTTTGAGTTATGCGCGCTCGTATAAATGACGTCATAATTTTGGCTTTTTTCTCTGCTTTAAGAAAGCGATGCACAGGCACCCAACTATTCCCTCTTAGCAACATCTCATAAAGCCTCGAGTTAAAATCAAACTCACAGTGAAACCAAACACATATCATACTCCAATCACCCACTACTGGCCTTCATTTATTCGTCGCAACAGAGGCTGGAAAAAATATTGAAAACAATTCACTTCTCTGGCAGAGGTTGCCGGATTGGGACTATTTTCAATAGTGGTCTTGTCCCAATAATGAGGTCGTTCGGAAAGGATTATGTCAGAACATTCATTAACATACCTTACTGTCTCGACCCTTAATCTCCCTCATTCCCTTCGGTGTACGCCCCCTCCCCCCCCCCATCTCGGACATGTTGGTGGGAAATATTGCTATGGCAGTATGGCAATGCCTCAGGATGTGGGGGTATGATTGGAGATATGGTCGTCAAATTCGCTAAATGCCACTGAGGGATGAGTCTTCGGCACAGAGAATGCCACAGTGTGAAGGCATGGCATGATGGATGGCGTTGATGGCGTATTTTTACCATGTGCTTTTTTTGTTTGGCATGATGATGAACTTTGATCCGTATTGGATCAGACCAAAATAGGCGAACAAAGTTGCCAAAAGACAGAATGGCATACTTATGAGGGCAGCCTGCATTACCTCCTTTTCTGTTCAACCTTGACAAACTGCAGTATGTATCGGTTTCTTTCCGCTCACATCTGAATGAGACAGTGACTTCACTTCCGGGGGAAGTAAATTACTAGGGGGTGCGTATGGCAAGCCGTTTTGCTTTTTATTCAGTATTTGCTGATATCAGCAAATATTTGCTGATATCAGCAAATATTTGATGATATCAGCAAATCATTGTTGATATCAGCAAATATTTGCTGATATCAGCAAATCATTTAATGATATCAGTAAATCATTCACTGATATCAGCAATTGATTTGCTGATATCACCAAATCATTTGCTGATATCACCAAATACATCCTTTTTGCTGATATCACCAAATCATTTGCTGATATCACCAAATCATTTGCTGATATCAGCAAATAATTTGCTGATATCAGCAAATAATTTGCTGATATCACCAAAACATTTGCTGATATCAGCAAATATATTTCTATTTGGTGATATCATTAAATATGGCGGGAGTCAAGGGATGGATCGCGCGCTGAACACAGAATGGCCCCTTGGGTATAGATTGATGACGTGGGCGGAAGACTCCGCACTCTTCGCGCATTGCACGGCGGGATAGGAGTGGGATACAACAACGGTGACCTACAACAACAACACCATGACGGAGGGGATTGTGTATTTCCGCGAGGAAGATGTGAGACTGGCGAAATTACCTTTGAAATGCATTGAAAGAACACGGAAGATTCACTAAGAAGGTGAATAGATTGCCGAGTACTATCTTCAACGAAGTCCGAGACCCACGAGATGCTGGTGCGAAGGTATAGGGCACTGGCAATGTATTGTTGTTGTTGTTGTTACAAATTTGAGTGAGTGACTGGCTGTGGGTCGCTCGGGAGAACTTGTGACATTATTGATTCATTTGCCAGCTGTGTGACTGTGGTGGTTGGAATGATTATCTTCGAAATAGACATAGAAACATCAAATTATAAAGAAGGGACAGGCTTAGCTAAGATTCATAGCGTTTCCCTTCCCTCACCGCTATGCCGACGATTTCCCTGGTGGTAACTCGAACATCTCCATGGCGCACTTATTATTACCTTTGCGCCCTATTGGACCTTCATTAACTTGAGAAAAAGGGCCGCCATGAATAAAAATACCATAATCGATGTTGTGATCATCACCCCCTGTATACACTGTTACGAGGGATCATGTGTAGGGCGGGTTGGGGGAAACGGGTTGCACGGCGTGTTCGCACGACCTGTGCCCATCGCGGTGCGATGGAGTGCCCAAGTACATCCATCCATCCATCCATCCATACACCAGGTTGGGGAAAATACCTTGATCGAGGTATTATAGCTTGATCATGGTATAATACCTCGATCGAGGTATATGCCTGTACCTCGATTGGGGTACAGGGCTATGTCAACTTCCGTTTTTATATATTAATGGAAAATGTGAAGGTCCACGTAAACCCTGCAGTGCATGAATCTTTCAACAACATCTATGGCTTCATTGAACATTCCATGATTTTCACAGGAACTTATTGCTTCGTTTTATGCGACTAATCATTCAAATTAGCCACTATAATATTTCAAAAATGAAACAAGGCTTCAAATGACATATTCCGTGAAATTTATTCTGTAAATGGAAATGGCATGTGATGGCATACTTGCATCTCAAAGTCATATGCAACTTCTGTAGATGCATTGACTGATGAATAAATTAGATAAATTAGATTAAATTGTCCGATGCAATGTACAATCTCCTAGCATACACACACATGGCAGGGTCAGAATACTCGGAGCAGAGGTCTGTTTTTTATGTGCACATGCTAGCAGATTAGATTATGTGTCTGTCAATTAAACTTGATTTGTTAACTAGGCATTGCCTCTCGAATCCTGCAATTTGCCCATGACCTTGACATGGAAGTACGCCATCACATTCCATTTTCATTTATGGAATAAATTTCACCGAATATGTCATTTGAAGCCATGTTTCATTTTTGAAATATTGCAATGGCTAATTTGAATGATTAGTCGCATAAAGCGAAGCAATAAGTTGCTGTGAAAATCATGGAACACTGAAGCCATACATGTGTAGATGCTATTGAAAGATCCATGCAGTCCAGGGTACGTGTGGATGTCCACATTTTCCATAAATATATAAAAACTGAAGTTGACATAGCCCTATACCCCAATCGAGGTATAGCCCTATACCTCGATCGAGGTATAATACCCCGATCAGGGTATAATACCTCGATCAAGGTATTTTCCCCAACCTGTACACGGGGTCTATTATGACGGAAATACCCATCTTCTTGACCCTTGATTTCAGGTGATTTTGAGGCTCCATAGGGATAATTTTAACATCTGTAATTAATTTTTGACCGACGAATGGTCTGCCATTTCTGTTTTTTTTATTCATGGCGGCCCATTTTCTCAAGTTAATGAAGGCCCAATAGGGCGCAAAGGCAATAATAAGTGCGCCATGGAGATGTTCGAGTTACCACCAGGAAAATGTATTTGTCGTCGGCATAGCGGTGAGGGAAGGGAGACGCTATGAATCTTAGCTAGGACAGGCTGTGATTTTGTAAAAGCGAAGGGGGATTCTATTCTGGTTTTTCTTCAATTCCTGCTGCATTGTCCAGGTTAGAGAGAAGGACTAACTGGGATGGGATATTAAATCCAAGTTTTGATATTGAAATATATCCTAATTTAGATATTTAGACTGATTTTCATACTAAACGAATTTCGCCATCTAAACTACAAAAAGAAGACAGAATCTACTTCACAAAACTTTAATGCGATTGTATAATTTTGCTGACTTTTTCTCGCCTAAATGGTTCTGTGATATTGCAATTATGAGTATCATTTTTTCGTGTTGTTTTTGCACTATACTTCCCATCACTCACCACTTTTGTAATACAAATACGAACAGAATAACTAGCAAATTATGCCAGCTTCAAAATATGGAAGTTTACAAAAAATATCCAAAGTGGGATATTTTATCGGATCCCAACAGTTAGTCCTTTTCTCTGATCTGTTGTCCATCATTCATAAATATATTATTTCATTATAGTTAAAAAAAAATGCTGTTGAAAATATTGCTCAGCTTTGTCAATTTTTATCATAGAAGATCTTGACAAAAACAAATATTCAAATGAGCTTAACAGTGAGATAAATTGTTGAAGTAATATCCAACTTATATCTAACCTGCTTTGACGAAAATTACCGAGTATCATCTTGTCATATTCCATGTCCTCATAGTCCACCATAATTTTTTTGTCAAAACTTTTAATACTATTGTTGGGGGTCCGGTGGGCACGGGTTCCTGTTGCTTCAATGCATTTAGCTGAGAAGCAACAGGAACTTGATATGTGATGTCTAGCACTGTAATATCACTGGTCTTTATTGCACCATGTAAGCGTCCTGTCTGTGTCTTGTGTGCTGTCCTCCATGTTTGTAGGGTGGATGGAGGGTGTCTAGTTCCATGCTGCTTCAAAGATCTCTTCTTTGAAGTAGCAGGAACACAACTGGGCTGGGTGGTGCTTAGTTGGTTCGTCGTGATATACCGGTAGCTGAAATATTGTTGAAAGCCGCGTTAAATTCTATTCACTCACTCATCCCCTTGATGGTCCTAAAATCATATTCAAAAGTAATTCGGAGGAACTTGTTTGACATTAGATTTTGTGTACCAGTAATTGGCAAAGTTCACAATCATCAGACGAATTGCATTGCTCCTGCATCAGAACATTTAGTTTGTCATTGTAATCTCCAAAAAAGAGATTTTGTACTGTTCCAAACATTTATCAGCTCTGTGTAACAATTGCACAACATGCTGAATAACAGCCGTACTAGTCCAGCCAAGTTATGGGTACATGTTTTGCAACATTGTGTGAATGACAGGATCCTAATGTATGGTGGATATGCAGGGCGCAAAATTGCCCTTTGTCCGGGGCAACCTAAATTTCCTTTGGGCAACCAAATTCTGTCCAAATTGCAATGCATTTGGATGTGTTGGTTGCCTGTGCTTGCCGATGGGCAACTAGAATTTGTTTGTCTATTTCATACCCTGTTGTGTGCAAAGTCAAAGCGGCTACTAATAAATTTTTCAGCATACCCATTCACCATGGCTGCTAATATGTGGCATCAGTCCTTACCTCTGTTCTTTTGTGTATTTTCATGTGGATAAGTTTAACATTGTGTGTCTTTCATTTTACATTGTTATTAAGCTATATTAAATTTAGCTTGTGCTAGTATACAATATACATTATTAAGAAAATTATATTTGTATTAATGATACTCATTAAGGAAATTAAGGTTAAATTTTTTCATGTGATTATATGTCGAACCAGCCCTACCCATTTTAATCAGTATGGGACATTGAACATTTAACCTGATTAAATAAATATAACATTATAGGTTATAATTTAGATGTTATTTTAAATCTTTCGCTTCAAGGTGAGGAAGATCAGAAGTCACGGGTTAGACAAGTTTGTGTATAACCCTGACAAAGCTACCACACTCAGCATTTTGCAGGAACACTTAAACAGTTGCCTGCAGTTGGATTTTCAGAACTGGACAAGTGGACAGAATCTATGGACAGGATTCCTCAAAGATACAGTTACACTGTCACAACAATAGTGGAGTATCTCGTCAAACGGCAAATAAGAATTATACATGCGTCAGGACAGGAAGAAGACAGTGTATGCTGTTACCCACAGCTGACAAGCCACTAGTCAAGGGGTACAACTTCTTCGCATCAGGCCAGGGAGTTGTTCATGTAAGGACAAGTGTATTGGCTTCCATGCCAGAATCACGGTATGATGTAAAATGTGTCCTAGATGATGTGACAGGCTTGGTCATTCATGAGTGCCAATGCCAATGTCCAGAAGTGCAATTGTGTTGCAGCACTGTTATTTGCAATGTTGGACTATGAGTTAACAACGCGAAATCCTGACTGTTGTACGAACAAGGCACAGGTGTGGCATATGCCGCAAAGAAAAAACAAGAATGCCATACAATCCTTGTTTGTTTGCAAGAGAAAAGTGCAGAAACATATATTTTGCAAGACAAAGAAGAGGAAAGGTCCTCTGGAAGATTTTGGAGATTACAGTGCCTCGTCAGAGGTAAAACTACCTAATCAGGATGATCTACGGTCCGACCTAAAACAGCTCCAGGCAACCAAGCATGACATTGGTCTCTTTCAAGTCATAGATAGCAGTATTGAAAGTGCACCATCAGATGAGGGAGACATGAATGCAGAAAACCTCATGCCAGAAGAGATTGTCGTTCAACGCCTGCAGGTGATTAAAGGAATTTATACCTGAAAATTGGATTAAAATTTTCCTGCCCCTCTCTCGACAGTCTTTTGGCGATTTCTTCCCAATGGCTTGGAGTATGGTCATGAATATTCACCCACTTGTCCGTCTAGACACAAGGAAGATATTGAAAGAAGAGAAAACTACTTTAATATTTACATTTATTTTGTACCAAATTTTAGTCAATGGGAATGTCAATTGGGCTTAACCCATTTAAGTATATAAGAACCCTAGATGCAGAGTCAAACTGATCTACAAGTGTCAAGCAATAGTTCTGGGCTCTATATATTCCCCATGAGCAACCAGATAAAAATATTAGCCAAATCATTTTCAATATCAAATTTTTATTTCATATCCCTTCATTTTTCAGGTGAATTTGACTTCATATTGGGCTAAAATCACTGTTTTGTTTGACATTTGTAGATCAATTTGACGCTGCATTTGGGGTTGTTACACGTCACTGGGTTAAGCCCAACAGATATTCCCATTGACTGAAGCGGGTGGTTGGGTGGGCACTGGTTGCTTCAACGCATTTTGCTGAGGAGCAACAGGAACTAGATAATGTGATGTCTAGCACTGTAATATCACTTGTCTTTATTGCACCATGTAAGCGTCCTGTCTGTGTCTTGTGCGCTGTCCTCAGTGTTTTATAGGGTGGATGGAGGGTGTCTGGTTCCATGCTGCTTCAAAGATTTCTTCTTTGAAGTAGCTGAAACACAACTGGGCTGGGTGGTGCTTAGTTGTTTCGTCGTGATATAGCTGAAATAATGTTGAAAGCGACGTTAAATTCTATTCACTCACTCACCCCATTGACTGAAATTACATATGGTACAATATAATTGTTAATACAAATTCTATTTTTTAATATCTTCCTTGTGTAAGGGTTAATATTTGTACTACTTTGTCTGCCCTGGCTGACATTTCGTAATGTATATAAATGAAATAGACTGCAGTCACTACACGAGAAGTGGGGCGTCTACAGACAATTTTTTTTTTTGGTTTCTTTTGGTCCAACTCCTCGTTCCCAGTATGGCGAAATCAGCTGTTCGTTCACTCTGTTTAATTAACGCTGAAGAGTTTACAGCCAGTTCAGTTGTGGTCCAGACTTCTCCTGTTCTAGTCAGTTATGTCACATTTATTGTGATCTACTGGTATGTTGTTCTTGAACCGAATTCTTTGTACTTGACTCATGTAATTATATGGAATAATTGATAATGTGACAGATTTATTGCAATTATTGAGTCACAAAATAATACTGATTATTACTGAATGTTATTCGATGCTCGTGTAGTCCGAGTTACCGCGGATTATCGCCTCTATGGGACTAACAGGACAGATCACTTACATCTGACGACGATACAGCTCGCCAAAATCTAATGTACGGGTTGTCACAGCGTAACAGCTCACCAATTACCAGTATACGAGTTGTCAGAGCATTTCCATCATAGCTCTCTAGATTTGTATCTAATACCGCTTATGCCGGTGCTAGGGGCCGTGTGGTGATATCATCCAAGTTGCCACATGAACAGGTACAATAAAAGCGTACCTGAGATACAACACATCACGAATCGTTAGATTCTTGGTATGTGCTTTAGAATAGGTTAACCGGAAGACTATTCTGTGAAGTCATGTGACGCAGTCAGTATGTCGGCACCTCTTCCCACTTCCCTTATATGTGTTGTAATTGTATATACGCTAGTAAAGGGACGCTTGTAGGACGGCTGCAGCAAACTCCTGTTGTTCGTCCCATCACTTCCGGTTTAGTGAAATCAGTTGTACGCAGTTTGTGGTCACTCATGATTTTTGGCTGAAATATCTCACAGAAGTGTTTCACAGCCAGTGGCTGCCCTTATCAAGGTTTGTGCCAGACGACAATATGGTTACTAACCGAAGGGTTGTGTGTGTTATGTTATAACGGCGGACTAGTGGTATGTTATTATGCTATGACATTATTCATATAGTCCGATATATTTTGACAAGAAGCGTAGTGTATTTCATTGCATAATGTAATATATTGTTCATTTGATTTCAATTGATGCGCATGATTGATAGTTGAATTGTTCTGATTTATGCATTCCAATTAATTTGTCTGGTAATACAGAATGAGGTCGCGGTTACTATGGTTACTGGTGCGTTATAAATGCATATTCCACACCGATTGGAAGTGATTATGAAATTGTAAAAGAGCTGTTACCATGGTACGTTGTATGGATTGGCGGTAGTTCATTCTTAAGATTTGTCATTGATGAAAATCTGTCATATCCGCTAATAGTATATAAAGAGTCGATTCATTATTCTGTAATTGCGTATTTGGAGTAAACTCATATACTGTCATGTTTCAGAATAATAGAATCTGTGTATTTCTGAAGATCTAATCTAGTGAGTAATCTCATATACAGGGATGTATCAGAAATATGAAATCGGTGTAGTTCTGGATAATCTATGTCACTCGAGTCCAGTTATCTAAGACAGCATTGTGAAGCGCTTTAATACACAATGGACAAACGATGGAATGCTATTGGAATATTGATTGTTTTATTTTCATTTAACATGTTGGACATTACAAACAGTATTTTAATAACGTTTTATTTTGTATATTTGCAGCTAGTTGCTGCCCTTCTGCTCTTAATTGAATGTTCCTATTCCAAATAAAAACCATATATTTTGAGACTGGGTTGTGTGGTTTTACTGAGGAGCAAGAGCCTGCCGCTTACACTTGTATGACAAGTGGGTGAATTTTCATGACCATACTCCAAGCCATTAAAAAGAAATTGCCAAAAGACTGACGGGGTGGGAAATTTGAATAATCAAATTTTTACCCCTTGGACAAATTTTGTTTGGAGGGTATTGTCGTCGACATCATCTGTTGGTCCATCTGTCCCGTCTTTCTTATCTGGTATAAACTCCCCTTATGAGATAATAATCATGATACTAAATATTGAAATAGTGGTTGAAATAATAACTGCCTGCCTTCTTGAGGCAACCTAAAATGGGGACAGTATTTTTGTATCTTTTGGCAGTCGATAGGCAACCTCAATTTTTTTATACATCCATTCGGAGATGGGATCGTATATTGCCAGGGGCCTGTTTGTCCATCCATCATATGCCTATTAACTTTTGTAAGCTGTACAATATCTCCTTTTATTACCTGATGGAGTGGTACCAAATTTTAGTTATATGCTACCCATTGGGCAAAGTAGAACCCTATCCCTTAGAGGTCAACCAGTCAATGTCGCTGTTGTCAAATATCTGAAGTTTTTATGTTCCGATATTTACAGTTCAGAGATGTGGTTTGTAATGACAATGAATAAGCCCATTGGTTTTACCTCTCGACCAAATTTGATCAACGGTTATGGTCCGTTTTCAACAGGTTCAACTACCTCTCTAAAATGGAGGTAAAAAAAAGTTGTTTTTCTTCAAAAAAAATTAGAGAATATCGAACTAAAACACTTCCGCTATATATCTGTATCGGATGGCATTATAAAAAATTCTCTAATTTGCATAATAGAGAACATGTATTGTTCTCAATTTAAAATGCGACGATGCACACTTTAATTGGAAAACCAGTTACAATATGTATTAAGTCGCCTGAAGAATTTGAAGTGTTGTGAAAAGTTAAGCAAAAAAACAACTCTTTTTTTACATGTTCCTCCATTTTGGAGAGGTAGTTGCCGCTAACCTGTTTGAGAAGGATTATTGTAAGGCTTCCCAGTCATAGAACATGCAACTGGCAGTGGATCAGATGCCTATTAAAAAGGACCGACCTTGACCTATTTCAACTTAGGTCAAATTCTAGTTAATACTAATTGATACGTTTTGAAAGGTTAAACATGCATGGGCATATATTGTATATATTGACGCCCATAAGGCTCTTGTTTATGAAAAAAAAATTGTTTTTTTAACATCAACCACCTGTGTGAATCAGAGAAATGAAAATGCCTTTTTCTTCCCATCCGATTTGTTTATCATGGAACAGCTGTAAAACAGTTGTTGCCGAGGACTGTACCGAAGTCCGAAAACAACTACTGTTCGGGGGCACTTAGCCTTCTATATTTTTCCTGTGGGTCATCCCCTTCATTTTTACGATAGTAACATAATACAGAGGAAGCAAAATCTCTAAATTTGATCAGATTTTGAGGTATCGTCATACAATTTTTTATACGCCCGCCCAAAAGGCGGACGTATTATGTGATGGCGGTTTCCGTCCATCCGTCTGTCCGGTTCTCGTGTCCGGTCTATATCTGGGACAGTTTCCTATCCACAGCTCCAATTTTTGGTGAGTGGATACCCTACGGGGACACGATGTGTCGCGTACCAAAATGAAGGTTGAGGTCACAGGTCAAAGGTCACGGGCCTAAAAAACAGGAAATCACTGAAGTGTTCGTGTCCAATCTATATCTGAACGTTTTCTATCCACAGTTGCAATTTTTTGTGAGTGGATACGCCAGGTGGAGACGATGTGTCGCGTACCAAAATTGAGGTCGAGATCAGAGGTCCATGATCACTGTTGCCAAAAATCATTGATCGTTGAGTTTTCTATCTACAGTTCTAATTTTTGGTGAGTGGATGCCCTAGGGGAGGGACGATGTGTTGCATATTAAATGTAGGTCAAGGTCAGAGGTCAAAGGTCAGTGTGATCGAAAAATCAGGAAATCATTAAAAATTTCTCATTTTTTGTGAGTGGATTCAATAGGCGGAAATGAAGTGATGCATACCAAAAATTAGGTCAAGGTCAAAGGTCACTGACCCCAAAATTAGGAAATTTTTAAAAATAACATTTTTTGTGTCAGTAGATACATTAGGGGGACACAATGTGTCACATACCAAAATGTAGGTTAAGGTCAAAGGTCAAGCTCACTGTGACCCCAAAATCGTGAAATTGTTAAAAATCATGATTTTTTGTGTCCATTGAGAAATTGAGGGGAGACTGTTTGTCATGTACCAAAATTTAGGCCAAGGTCAAAGGTCAAGGTCACTGTGACCCCAAAATCAGGAAATCATTAAAAATCATGATTTTTTGTGTGCATTGATAGATTGAGAGAAGACGATGTGTTGTGTACCAAAATTGAGGTCAAGGTCAAAGGTCAAGGTGACCCCAAAATCAAGAAATTATTAAAAGTCACATTTTCATATGCCTGTTGAAGACGAGGTCGTGTAATGCGATGTTGCGTTCTGTCCATTCATCCATTAAAATTTGTTGTCCATGCGATAGCTCTAGTTTCAAGGTATGGATTGATACCCAACTTTGAGTATACCTTACTCGCATGGCAAAGTGGAGCCATACATATGACATCAATTTGTCAAAGGTCTAGGTTGCATTACCCCAAAACTGAATCAAGCTTAGCTGACTAAATGTATTGGAATATTGTTGGAATATTCGAAGTTCTTTCCCCTGCATTTATATGGTATTGCCCTGTGAAGTTGTCTCCCATGTTTGAAACGCTTCATTTAGTTAAACTGTTGTGAAATAAAAACCATACATTTACTAATTTAACGGGGAGAGGAATCCTTTATGAACTTCACCTGTTTATTAACTCAAGAACAAAGGTTTACTTCATCAATTTCTTCTTCCTTCATGAAAAATTCTCTCGTCTGAAAGGAATCCATTTGCAGGAAAACTACTATTTTCTTGTGCTTGACTATTGTCGATATCAGTGTGGGATATGTGAGCTCTCGGCTCTTGCTTCAAGGTCAACTAGTTACCAAGAGTTAAGCTCATTTTAGTTTATCATTCAATTTCAGATGTGATATATGTTACATTCTCATAAGCAAAAAATTGTAGACCTTTCTCTGGATTGCTAGATCAATTGGAATCAAGGCTATTAAACAACCTTGAAATTTGAACCAATGTAATTCCAGATATACGGGCGTATATTGAAGCCCCTTGGGCTCTTGTTAATTCTGGAAGAGCAACAGAAGTTGTCAATTGTGGTTCAGATAGGTCTCACTGACACTACGCGAAGTCAACAAAAAAAGACCTGAATTTTTCCTTGGTGTACATGTATTTATTTATCAGCCTCGGTGAAGTACTAAATTAAAATGATCATTTGCTTACAAATATGAAGATCATGGTTTTAGTTTTTATAACCATATCTGTATCCACTGCAAGCACCTATATGGTAGACATCCTTATGCTAATATAAATAAACTATTTACAAACTTGGAAATTTGTTTTAGTGTATTTGCTACCACTTTCAACTTCTGGGAAAGAAACCAGTTTGAGAGCTATGTGGGAAGTTACACCACACAGCATCAAAGTCCAAACGCTCGGTCAATACTTGGATGGGTGACCGGGTGCTGTACTGTCTGTGCTGATCACTGTCCAGGGTAATAGGAAATGTGAGCACTCATGTTTTGGCACATGTAGGCACTGTCGTGATACGACCAACAAGGTTGAAAACGACAAAAC